>JABFPJ010001354.1:0-26411 GCA_022817425.1 Gryon sp. ZL-2020 | reverse complement strand
CCGTTCAAAAAAAAAAAAAAAAAAAAAGAAAAATGCAAAAAAAGAAAAGGGCACAATCGTTTTCTCGAATATTGTTAGCCAGATGTCCCCCACCCCCCGCCCCTCTTTGTCCACCCACCGCCTGAAAATGTTTTGTCGACTTTTTCCCCGGGTCGCGCGTGCGGCGCCGCTCTTAAATCGCACGATCGATAACGTCTGGGCTTCGTTTTTGGCTCGTTTGCTCGCGCGCGCGCGCCCGCGCCATTTTGTTCGGTTTCACGAGACCTTCGCCAGCCATATATATTTCCCAACTTCAGTCGCACTCTTTAACATTAAGATTCGATTACAAAACTATTTCATTGTCCAAATCCTTTTATCCTCGTTCTTTCTTTTCTCGATTTTTCGTTTAATTCTGTTAACTTTTGCATTATTGAAGACATTTTTTCCTCTGATTGCAAGTAGAAAAAAAAAGTAAAGACGATTTCTTGCGTTGATTTGAGTTGAGTTTTTGCTTGCATTGAGACATTTATTTTTGGATATCATTGAAGTTGGTTTTTTTTATCTCGTTTAGTCCTGTTTCTGGTAGTGACTCTTCCTCTCCCTTCATTGCAACTCCCCCCTCCTCTATGCCCCCTTCTTCGCCATTTCTTCCTGTTTCTTTTGCAAAGTTCGAAGTACTGTTATATAGTTTCAAACGAATCTGGGTTTTTAATGGAAAATTTTCAGCACTTAATCGAAGAAATTGGGTGGATGAATAATACTTTTTGAATGTAATTTGTAATTTAATGTTTCTAGCGAACTGAGATTATATAATAGATATGAAATGCTGTAATTTGTGATGCACTTTTTGTTTAATGATGATGACACAAACTCGGTGAAATTCATTGTCGTATCTTTTTTCTTCTTCTTTCATTTACTTAAATTATATGCAATTAAAATTTGTTTACATGTTTTATTATTAATCATTACAATAAATGTTAAAAATGAAGTGAGTTTCATTGAAATAATCAAATTAATAATAAATAATGTTTATTATTATATTGATTTGAGTCATCTTGAATATTCATATTATTGTATTGTTTAATTAAATATAATATTTAATATATTAACGTCTAAGAATAATTGAAAATCACGGAATAGAACTTTCTAGAAAATGTTTGTTTCTTTTCTAGAAATTTCGACAAGCAAAAGTTATAACTGCATTTAAATACATATTATAATAAATATATGTGAAAAGCACTTGCAATATTCAACGTTTTTAAGCATAAAAACTGAAAGTAATTTAAATAATTATTATATTTGATGCAAATTTGCATGTTTTTAGAAATAACTTTGTACGTCAAAATGATGTAAGTTTTTAGTCATGTATGTATTTTATATAGCAATTAAAATAATTATGCTGCTAATTACAATAAACATGACTTTGGAAATAACTTTTTTCTACAATACAACAAAATATAAACATTATTCGAATATTTTAAGTTGGTAAACAAAGCAAAAGATAGATTTACATAATGGCATAACTTATACGACATTATGTATTATTTAATTTATTCTCAATATAAAATTACAAAACTTTTATTTATGTAGAAAAAATGTTATTTTAATATAATAAATAATCATAAACATAAATAAACTGTTGAATGTTTAAATCATTTGACAGCAAAAATAAATCATGATGATGAATAAAGTTCATTACAACAATTAAGTAATCAATACGATTAGTATCTTGATAAAAATAGTTGGAATATTGATATTTTAACGATAAACTCGAACAAAATGTGCGAGTAGCCATTTTTATAAAGTACACATGAAGAAAAGATCAATTTATATATATATATATATATATATATATATATTTAAAGTAATTAAATAATCAATATAGCCGTATTGATCCAAAATAAAATGAAACTAGCGATATTTTGAATACTTGCCTAGACCTGTCGGAACTTTTGTCCTTCTCGCTTGTACTATAAGAGCAACAAGGATAGCCAATAGGGCGTAGTTCAAATGCAGCTCTCTGTACACTGAAACAATATTGAAGCATAGAAAATACTTTTTTGAAAATTCAATAAGTTATTGATTTTGTAATATATACGTAACTAAAATTACAAAATAACTCTTTCGTGGTAATAATTAAAACAAATTAATATCTTATATTAAACTTAATTAATACTTTGATTACCTGACTTTTGTTATCACATAAATTAACTTGTTACAAAACGTTATGAATACATGATACTTTTAGAATAATTATAATTATTTCAAAAATATTTTATAATTTTTTTGAATAAATATAAAATTAAATAAGATAATTCATAAGCATAAGGGCGAAAAGGATAGAAGTAATGGTGAATCGATTAGTTCAAGAGAACATATTATCCTTTTCTTAATATTATAAAGAATCTATCGAATGCGTTATATTGAATTTAAAAGTAAAAAAATGTAAGGTTAACAAAAACAGAAATTTAACAATTTAATTTATAAACTTCCTTTTGTCTTTATTTAGTATACAGAGAACTATTTTTATTACTTTATAATTGTAAATCTATATAAACTTGTTAACTTTTTGTTGTTCTTTTTTGTACAATGGATTTTCTCTTGTGAATAAATGCAATCGTTACGATCTGAACTTTCTAATTGAAAAGAATGAAATGTTATTTATGTACTTACAGTTTTAGATGAAATTAGAAACAAACACTTTTGAACGTTTAATTAATAATAAAGTAAACAAAGGTTATTTTTGTATTAAACAAATGTAGAGGTGTATAAAGAAAGAAAATTTAAAATAAACAAAAAGTGATGTGAAGTATTTTTTGTTACAAAAGTTACAGAGCCAGAGGCAACAGAGAGTTTGGCTCCCGGAAAGGAAGTGGGACTTACTGGAATAGTCAACAACAAAGTCAACAACAGCAACAACAACATCATCATCATCAACAGCAACAACAGAGCCAGTACATAAAACAACAAAATAACAAGAACGATTTTCTGTCTAAGAAGCAGAAGAGCAAGAAGAAGACCCCAGGTGACTCACTGCAGAAACCAAATTGGGAAATTATGGCGCTGCCAAAAATTACGAAAAACTTATACGTGCCTCACGTGAACATCATGGGACGTACTCCCGACGAGGTGAACAAATATTATTCCGGCAAGGAGATCACCGTCAAGGGCAACAATACCCCATTTCCTATTCAAGCATTTGAAGAAAGCAACTTTCCGGATTATGTAATGGATGGAATCATGAAACAAGGCTTTCAGGAACCAACAGCTATTCAGGCTCAAGGCTGGCCGATCGCGCTGAGTGGCAGAGATATGGTTGGCATTGCACAGACAGGATCGGGAAAAACCTTAGCGGTTAGCATTTTTCTCATTTACTAAAAAAAAAAGATATACATATATATATATATATATATATATATATATATATAGTCAAGATACTCCGGACTGATTGTGCGCAGGTTAAATGCGCACAGGGGAATAGTTTACGAACCACTCCCAGTTCTAGAAAAGTCGAAACTCTCTGAAGGATATTTTATTGAATATATTTTTAACGTTTCCATTTTGAATATTTATTGCATGCAATTTTAATCAAAGGTTTATCATGAAATAGAAAAAATTACAGATGCTAAATAATTAAATATAATTTGATAATTACATTTTAATTTAAAGTCAAATTAAATGTGTTTAATTTAATATATCACCAATATTATATATCCCTATGATAATTAAAATGACTTAAAGTTATAACTGTATGATTACATTTATTTTCTTTGTATTTGGGAAGTAATTATTTATATTTTATTAAAAAAAATGTTCTTTAGACAAGTATGTTGTGACAAAATATAACTTTGTCATTCAATTAATAAGCAACTTAGCATAAGTTACAGTTACTACCGAATGTTATTAGTTAATCGAATATTTAATTTTACCATTTTAATAATAAGAAAATAATTGAAATTGCAGTACATCCTACCAGCAACGGTACACATCAACAACCAGCCACGATTATCGCAAGGCGATGGCCCAATTGTGCTCGTATTGGCACCAACGCGCGAGCTCGCGCAGCAGATTCAATCGGTCGCACGTGACTTCGGCTCATCGTCGTGCATTCGTAACACATGCATTTTCGGTGGCTCGCCAAAGGGTCCGCAGGCCCGTGACCTTAAGCGGGGTGTGGAGATCTGCATCGCAACACCTGGACGACTGATTGATTTTCTTGAAAAGGGAACGACAAACTTGCGACGATGCACTTATTTAGTATTGGATGAAGCCGATCGCATGTTAGACATGGGCTTTGAACCACAGATACGTAAGATCATCGAGCAAATACGACCAGACAGACAGGTTCTTATGTGGTCCGCCACCTGGCCCAAGGAAGTTCAAGCATTGGCCGAAGATTTCCTCAGTGATTACATTCAAGTAAATATTGGCTCGCTGACACTCGCGGCCAATCACAACATTCGACAGATTGTCGATGTTTGCCAAGAACACGAGAAAGAAACAAAATTATCAACACTGTTGCGCGACATTGGCTGCGATCGTGGAAACAAGACAATCATATTTGTGGAAACAAAGAAGAAGGTAGATGATATTACAAAGGCAATTAAACGCGAGGGCTGGTCTGCCATTGCAATTCACGGAGATAAATCGCAACAGGAACGCGATTACGTTCTGTCCGAGTTTAGGAATGGCAAAACCGCCATTTTGGTTGCAACTGATGTAGCTGCACGTGGACTTGATGTCGAAGATGTCAAGTATGTCGTTAACTTTGATTATCCGAACAGTTCGGAGGATTATATCCACAGGATAGGCAGAACGGGACGTTGTCAGAGCGCGGGCACGGCATATGCGCTATTCACACCGAATAACGCGCGTCAAGCAAAGGAACTGATACAGGTGTTGGAGGAGGCCGGACAGGTCATTAATCCCGCGCTTGCGGAAATGGCGAATATACATAGAAATCAGTATGGCAAGAGCCGACAGCGCTGGAATCAAGCCAGAGGCAACGTAAATAACATCAAAGACTCGACCAGTCCGAGAAACAATCACAGTCCGAGAAACCATCATGGCTCGCCCACCAACTGGCATAGTCAAAATTATGTCCAACAGAATCATCAGAGCTATCATAACTCGGTAACATTTTCTTTTTATTTTTACAATCTTTTCATTTTGATGAGAAGTTTAAATTGGATTTAACATGAATGCAATATAAAAGTAATTTAATTATACTTCAAAATGCACTATTATCCAAGACGAAATTATAATTATAATTTTGCAATAAATTAGTGCGAAAGCAAATTCTCGTTAGCAGAACATGTTTTTAGGTTAAGAAATGGTGTTTTGAATACGAGTGACAAAGTATTTACAAAACTTTTCGTTTTTTTTATTAATTATAACAATATTTTGTTGCATACTTTTGCTTGATTATAAAAAGTTGTAACAAAGAAATCAAACACATTATCAATAATTGTAGACAGTTATTTTGTATAAACTAAATATTAATCTTAAAATTGATTAAATTAAAATTTTACAAGACAAATTACTAAACAAAATGATATATTAAACATTTGCAGAATGCTGTGCAGAATCGTACTATAGCGCGCCAGCAAAACGGCTACCAGAACAATCGTCACCAGAGTTACCAGAGCATGTACCAACACGGCAGTCAAGTGCAAAATCAACAATCTCAAGTTCCGCAGAGTCGCTCGTCATACAGCTACCAGAACGGCAATGCCGTTTATCAGCAGTCATCATCGAACGGCATGTCGAACGGCTATCAGAATGGAAACGGCGGTGCTCCGCGTTATCAGAATCGCGTCTTCCAAGGACCGCGATTCAATAACAATCGTCAACCGCAGCAACAGCAACAACAGCATCATCAACAGCAGCAGCAACAACAACAACAACAGCAGCAACAGCAGCAGGCTGCCACGCAGCAACAACAGCAGCAGCAACAGACGGCACCGCCGGTCACTCAGGTGACACAAAATGGCTATGCCACGGGCGGTCAGAGTGCGCAGAGCATGTACTCGATGCCGCCGCAATTTATGATGCCAGCATCCGCGGGTGCGCACGCAGACTCCAGCATTCAGAGTCTCGTCAACAACAAATTCTTCCAGACGAGCCGAGCACCACCGAGCGCCAACGCATGCGCCTATCAGTCCATGAGCTACGGACAGTTCCAGGCTGTGCCGCCTTACGGCTATCCATATCCGCCCACGCCCGTGCAGCAGTGACGCCCTCATGCGACCGCAGTTCCGGTCAAGTAAGTCCGGACTTGGCAAAAAGCAAACAAGATATAAGGTTTTTCGCGATCCTTAGTGCGATCCACTTTCTTTATTACACAATTTAAAACACATAATGTTTAAACATAATATACACATAAGGACACGTAAACACATCAAGTATAAGGCAAAACAATATGACACGTGACGTATGAAGATAAAGTAAAAATACATACGAACATTCACGATTTACACACATACACATGTACACACTCACATATACACAGATATTGTAAACAAACGACAGCAAACACAAACACCGTTGTTCGTAGATTTTTTCTTCTGATCGGTATAACAATTGTTCGTATCATGCAACACTTGGTCGTTTGTTTATTCATTTATTATTTTTCTTATTCTGGAATTGAGCGCTAAACTTCGGTTTATATCAGCATTTATGTCCCTCGTTTTTTTACCCGGACGTTTTGCAAAATTAAGACTTAAGTTTTTTTTTTTTTATTCTGTTATGTTTGCGCTCGCGCGAGTTTATTGAGCTTCTATTGTGTTCATGTTACCTTTTTGCGAATCACAGTATAAAGCACTTTTTTGTTTTTTTTTTTCTTCAAATATTTCGAATAATTGATTAATAACTGTGTCGCTCGCTCTCTCTATCTCTTTCTCTCACTATATCTATTGCTTTCTTTATGTTGTATTATTATTATAATTATTACTTTCTTTAATTCTATGAATAATTGTACCAAAGATGTGACTTTTAATGGCGATCGCAGGAATTAAAGATTCCTGGGGTTTACGAAATGCTGTTGCGTTTAATGTAATTTCGTCCGTTGATTGTTTACACATTTAATGTTACAATTGTTTATTTTTGTATTTTTTAAGGCGCAAATTAGAACAAAAAAATATGCAAAACGAATAATCGAATTGAAAAGCTAATTTTGTAAATGATAATTATTAATAAATAATTATCAATTATGTAAGTAATTTTATTATTATTATTATTATTTAATATTATTATACAAAGATTTTTGTTTGCTGATGACCGAACGCGTGAATTCCAGAAGCAAGTTTTTATTCTATGTAGCTCTAATCGTTAGTAATGATATATCAAAGATAATTAATATTGAAGAATATTTGGTCGTGGCCTCGAATTGTAGTTGATGGGCCAACGCTATTGTAAAATGACCTATAGTTAATCTTCTTGCGATAAAAATGGAAAAAATTTTAAAATACAAAAAATAATCATAATACTATGTAAAATTATCTGTATGCTTTTCTGAAATGCACGAAACATATAGAAGGGGGGTGGGTTAGGATTATTAATTTATAGTTTATTTATATCTCTTCGGGTGTATACATACAACGCTCCACGATGGTTATAAGAAAACAAGTTTAAATGAAACTTTATTAATTAACTAAAGTAAATAAATTTAAAGTAAAGCAGGCAAAAAAGCAAAGAGAAAATAATAAAGACTAAAAATTAAAATTAAAAAAAAACGGGAAGAATTACGAAGCCAATTAAGAAATGCAAAAAGCACATATTTATTCGAAAAAAAATGTGAAGCCATAACAAACTTCAGGGCCTTTTTGCATTAATGTATAAAAAAACATTAAGAATTAAAAATAAGTCGGACCGAAATGCCGCCACATAGACGAACAATTTCTGCGCGATTAAGCAGAGCGTGTAACTTAATATGAAGTAGTAGACTTATCCCTATGACCTGTTTTTGATTAATTACTTTGTATTTATTTATTGTCGATTTATATTTTGCGTTAATTCATTCGTGTAGCAGTGAATGTCAGTCTCTCTCATTCTGTAGAGAATTGGTGCGTTCAATTGGGGATCTTTTTATTTTTGCTTTTAAATTAAGAAGAAACACAAGAAAAAAACATAATTAATTAAAAAACGTTGAAGTTAATAAAATATTAAAAGAATGTTTTAACGAAAATTGTTAAGGAAAGAATTCAGTTGAAAATTAGGGTTGAAGTAATATATAATACCGATACAACTGAGCCGAATTTTAGTGTCATATGAAACTTTATTTTCTTTTTATCTTGTAGTTTGTTCATAGTTGATCACTTTCAACTATTTAATTAAAAAAAAAAAACAGATTTTTATATCTGTAAAAGGCGTAAGGACCCTGCTATACAAAAATGCAAAGTAAAATTAACATAAAGTTATATATGTATAAATATCATACCCATATACGAAAAGTAAACCATGTAAATGTCTGTATTATAATAATCTATTGTATTATATTTTAAAGCAATATATGGCTCAGTATCGTTATTATAAAACGCTTCTTATGTATCGAAATTGCGATCTTCCAAATAACTCCGAACGCCATTAGCGGGTTGATGCAGAACTGTTCTAATTAGAATTCGCGCAAGAAAAGTGACATTTAAAATGAAGAAAAAAAGACATTAATGAAAATGACAGTTATGATGAGTAGGAAAAGTCATACCAGGCGCGTAGTTACATGGCTGTGCATCGTCGAGCGAAGTTCTCGATCTTATTTTTGTATTGAGACGAAGAAGAATAAAAAAAAAAGAAAGAAAGAAAAAAAGAATAAGTCGAAATGAACTTAAAAAAGAAGCGATAGGGTATCGTTGTTTGTTATTAACAATTAACAACATCGTAAAAATGGCTGATGCGTAAACAAGTGAAAGAAAAATACAGAATCAATGATAAATTCAATCGTACCTGTGTTCGTTTAATTTGTCAAAATTGGAAGTAGAAAAAGAAGAGAGAATTAAAAAAAGATGAAGTAAGAGTACGAAAACAAGAAGAAAGTCTTGATGAATAAAATATTGACAACGGACCCTGATGTTTTTTCTTTAGCGAAACAGTAACGCGTCTAGGTTGTATAAATACATAAATGTTTAAAGCCGCATAAGATATTCTACTACTACTACTATTACTGCTACTACCACTACCTACACGCGAGGTTAGCGGTTGCGCGAGCCGTTGCGGTACGTCGTGTACGTTTAACGCGTGGCGAAATAATTTGTGCGCTGGTCTCGTTACAATTACGAGCAAAAATGACGTACGACGTGACCGCACGAATTGCGCACATTGCGCACGTTCTCTATCAAAGCGCTGCGACAAACTTTAAATAAAACAAACAAAAGATTAATATACAACAAACAAAAAATAATAAGTAAGCAAATAATAATTTTTAAAAAAAGTGTAAAAGTTCCTGTGCTATGCGAAAAAAGACATACCTTTTAAGCTCGGCTTGCTTTTGACGCGAATTGATAGATGACGTGCGCGTAGTTCTGTGATATGTACGAAGTTAGCGTATTTAAACAAATAGGTCTGCTATTCTACCGCGCATCATGGTTATCAAATAGGGGGAAAGAAGGTAAAAACGGAATATTAAAAAAAAAAAAAAAAGAAAACATGAATTTAAAAAAATGTGTAAAGACGAAGAAGCAAAGCACGTAATTCATCTGTTTTTATAAAGTTAATTAACGCGAAGAAGACAAAATGATGTGATCATATCATATCGAATCGACATGCGAATTATCGATTATGTAATTGCAGAACAGTTGCTGTCGACGATTCAACCGAGTCTTTTTGCAAGTGCTCGAGGGAAGGGATTGTGGGATTTAGCTGTATGTTTGCAAAAAGAAGAAGAAAAAACAAAGCAAAATAATTTTTAAGACATTTAAACTATGTAAAAAAAGAAGTAAAATCCCGCGGATTGTAGAGGGGAAACAAATCTGCTGAATTGAAAATTCACGTTGAATTTATATTTAATTAACTAATGATTAATGCCTGATGGATCACTGAATCAAAGTGTCAATGAGAAAGATAGGCGTGATTTAGCGAACGAAGTACCCTCCTCACACTCTGTTGTTCATTCGTCGTCGTCGTCGGGTTCACGAATATACACATAGTTGAGAAAAAAACACATATACAACATTTAATGATGTTATACGAACTATAAAGTCGTTGTTAAAGCATCGTTCGAAATTACTGTCCGCCCAGTATTTTCTCCTTTGTACTATTCGGTTTTTAATTTTTTTTTTCATCGCGACGGTCAATTATAAAGTTAAATACTTATAAACTATAACATAAACTTTCAAATGTCTACAAAATTAGTTTTTTTTATAATTGAATAAATATTTACAGTACATAATAATATAATACTTTTGACCAAGTATTTACTTATGTTTATAATAATAACAGTGAATTGATATTAATGTTTTATTGCTAACAAAATAAAAAAAATTTTTTATTCTTAATAAACAATTTGTCATGGCAAAATTGTTTGAAAGTTTATGTACAATTCTCATAGCATGAAGAATTAACGAAGAAGGCGAAATGTTTTTTAATTGTTAAGTATATGCGCGGATGTCGCACCCTCAGTATGAGCGGTTACTTAATTCAAACGGGTAGAGGAGGGGTGGGAAGGGTGGGTGGGATAGTTTAGGGGTTAAAAAAAATAACGGTGATAAAACATGAATCTTACAATACCAAGTACCTACAATTAAAAAAAAATTCAATGCTGAGTGCTGTGATATCCCGTATATTGTATACGAGACAAAATAAAACCCGAGTATATAATTAACAAAAGAAGAACAATTGAATTTAACGTATTATTAATTAACGAGTTCATTCACGGTGATCGAACGAAGACGACGTAACTAAGAGACATATACAAATCTTTTTTATTATTAACTTATATTTAAAAGGAAAACATACAAAAAAACGGAAACTTTATAAAGTTAACGCTTATTGTAAATGTTATAAGGGAAAAAAAGAAAATACAATTTAAAAACAAAAAAAGAAGAGAACGAAATATTATCTCCTTTGAACACATATAAAGACTGAATCTCTCGCCAATTTATATACGAGTTTAGCAGCCGCAGGTACACGTTCGCATACTGTACACAAACTATAAATAAACTACTTGTATATTGTTGATTGAATGTGAACTGAATTTAATTATCGTTATAGTTCGATAGCGTCGCGTAAGATATACGATAGATTTGTTCCTTTTTTTAATTAATTAAATCGCGTCAGTTTGCAATTACAAACTCACTACATAAACATTACCATAACATAAATGTCGATTTATTTTACTTTTATTTCTCTCGCGCGTTTCCTAAAAGCGTGTCGTCTGTTCGGTAAGCTAATATCGTCTTTATTTAATTTTGTTTCCTTTTTAATTTTAATTATCATAAACGTCAAATTAATTGATAATTAATCTGTGTACGGCGATGTGCAAACTATATTAACGGTACTGCTCAACTCCTACCTTTCTCGTACGCCTGACACTTAAAGAAGTAGATGCACTAAAAATATTAATAATTAAAAAAAAAAAGAAAAGTCAGGGGGTCGCCTCTTCTTGATCGAACAAAAAACAGCGCTATTTGTCATTCGATTGTTCATCGATTACAATTACATGTAACTTTTAATAAGAAAAACCCTGTCCAAGTATTTAGCTGAATGTTTAAAGCGTTGTACACATACAATAATGCATAAATATCCTGCTAAAAGCATCGTAATCGAAATAAATCAGATTTAAAATATATAATTTTTCGGAATGGAAACTAATTTGTGCAAATTAATAGTATAATAAATATTACGATTTTCTTTTTGATACATTAAAATGTATAGAGAAATTGTTATATGATAATTTTAGCAGGGTATTATATATATACATATATATATGCATACATACAAAGATATACAAATATACATGCTTACTATTTTCTATGTCGATATTATTGTACGTTGGATGTATAAACTAACCAAATCGCATGATCGTGTTAGTTCACAACAATAATCCGGCCATGTCAACCAGTCCACCGACATCGGCGAAATAACAACAAAGACATCACACAGACTCATTAAGAACCGGGGAAAACTCCCAAACACTAACGGTATAAACAATATCACTAGTATGATCGTATTAGTATTTTACGCACAAGCTTTGTTCGATGGAGAGCAGTTAGTGACTGATCTCGTTTAAAAATTGCGAGAGCGACCCCGCGACCCAAAATACCTTTTCTTGTTTTTCTCGAAAAAAGAAAACAGAAAGAAAGAAACAGAAGAAACTAATCCGTAGACAGGAAAGAATTGTAGTAGTGTCACAAGAAATCAGCGTCGTGAGCGTATTTTATGTTAGCGTTTAAAAGTCGTTTTCATTTTGTAAACGAGTAAACAAGAGAGTTTAAAAAAGCGAAAACCAAGAAGAACAGAAGAAGCAAAAAAGAAGAATTAATGAACAAGGATAATTATTAATTAAATAATGACGATCCATTTGAAGAGAACAGTTATAATGTCCCGCGATTAATGCAACTTGTAGTTCACAAAGGCCTGTTAAGGACGTACTTTATCTGCGTACCTCTCTGTCTCTCTTAAACTTATACACTCTCTATGAGCATTCTATAACGTTTTTTTCGATTGCGCGATGGCCGAACACCCCGCGTTTTCAGTGCCGTATCAAACGCAAATTTTAGTCGTTCCACGATATCGATATAAGTCATCGGTATCGTCGAACGAATTGTATCTATTTATGAAACAAGAAACCGTTGTACGGTTTTTTTTCATATTATAAAAAAAATTTCTTTTTTTATCATTTTTTTATTTTTATTGTAATTTATTTATGCTTATTGATTTTTCGACTGTTGTCATTAAGAATAACGCTTCTCATTTTAATCGACACCCGAATTTAAAATTCCAATTACATTTGGATGAATGCAAATTTATGGATGTTCGGATTTATCCTGATATTATCCATGAAGTGATATTTAGCTGGATTTATTAGTGAATTTTATTTCGGGTTACTATTAATATTATTACTATTATATTATATAAATGCTGCTGGCGAGTTTGTGATGACGAGATTCTGATGCAGAAACAAAGTTCATACATTCACTATTCAAAATTTAAATAATTGGCTTTTGATACACATTTTTCAATGTATATTTTTCAAATTTTGGCAGTAACTTTATCATTTACATATATTAATTGTATTATAATTTCATTGTTTTAATTTTTCGTTAATTTAATGAACTTAAAATGTATTAGTTTGAAATCAATTCTTAATTAAGATTCCGAAAGAATGTTTGCTGTTGCTAGAGTCTCGACTGATTGAGGCGGTGATGAAACATCTTCACATTCCTCAAAATCGTGTTTCTTATTTCTCGCTGATCGTGGCATTTTACGCAATTGTCAATAAAAGAAACCTTTTTTTAATTATATTCTTTTTCGTGTATATTGATTTATTTATTATTTATTTATCTGTTGTGACGATACATTGCGTTTGAGTGTATAATTAGTCAACGACAAAAATAAGTTGTTTACTAAAGAAAAAGATATAAAGAAAAAGAAAAAAGTGCGAGATTTTTATATTTCTTTTTGTATCGCATATTTGTTGCACTGTTCACAAAATGACCAGAATCTAGTCAAAATTGTTATATCTTTGTAAGCTATGCAAATGAAATGAGATCGTTGAGTTTATTGTCACGAAAGTCCCTTTATTTATTTTTACATCGAAAGCGAATTTTCGTGTTCCTTTTTTCAGTTTTAAACTCATAAATGATTTTATTTAGTTAGCGAATTAAATTTCGTTCTTATTTCATGTATATATATAAATACATGTGTGTACATATTAATTAATGTATACGCATGTATTTATGCAATTTGTTTATCACGAAATGAAAATGAATTTACAAATGACAAAGCAAACTTGGGTAAATGGTCAAAAGAAAATAGAATGAAATTTGTAATTGAAGATAAAGGGTGTTTTTCAAGAGGCCTTTATTATTTGAGCATAAACAATAATTTGCTCAATACAATCAAACTATTATGAAGTGATATTATAAATGTAAAAAAAGAGGTATTATATCGTGTAAATCGAGCGAACTTGACGGGCATAAATGAGTTTTTATATTTGATACTAGTTTATGAATATAGATGAAAGAAACAATTTAACGGGAATTGTAAAAACGAGGAGCAATTATTAAAAAAAACTGTTCCCTGGTCGTTAACCGAACGTTTATTCCTGCGACGTTAGTTCTTGTAAACTATCGAAAGAAAATGATCGTAAAAAAGTATGTATTTATTTTTTGACCATGACATAATTTTTTGGACAAAGCGAAGTGATATTTATTAGAATATACGATGTGAATATAAATTAACCAAAAACTGCAACAAATCCGAGGGAAAGATAGAACATAACGTCCTTTTCGAGTAAAATGCAATTATTGAAAAAAAAACGTAAAAGTACACATTTTAATAAGAGAAACAAAAAACAGAGTAAAACTTAAATGATGTAACATGCGGAGCATCGAATGCCCTATGTAGAGCTCGTGAACACGTGATTTATCTTTTTAAACGTGATATAAATGGCAAAGCGGAGACAACTCGTTAAATTATTCTAAAACCGCAGAAAGAAAGACAGTTCGACAACAATGGTATGAAATACTGAACTTAAGATACCGTTCTACATTCAGATTCTCTTCTGTAGGTTTCACTAAAGTGCATTTCTTGTATGTTATACAGTATTACGATAGATAATAAAGTAATAAATACATTGATATTGTATTTTCTTGATTCACTTTATTTCATCCACCTTTCCTTTTCCTATTATTTATACTTATTTTAGATTTAAAAAAAATTTATTTATTATAAATTTAAAATTGCTTTTTTTCTTACCTGATGAATATTAATTAAAATTATTATATGTGCAATTTTCTATATTATTTTTGAATCTACATTAGGTAAGTATTAACAAGATTTATTTGAAATATTTTTAAAATAGTGAAAATGTTTTTAAAATACTTTATGAATTTGTTATTATATTTGATTTTGCTTACTTTGATGTAATCAAATGTTACTATTTTTCTATATTAAGTATTGCCTTCGTTAAATGTTTGTTAATTTGAGGTACTTCTAAATGTGTATCTAATTCTGGTTCCACATCGGTGAGGCTGATACGAATTTCGGGAATCACGTTGCTTTCGCTTAATTCCAAATACTCAATGATGTCTCGAGGATCTTCACTGTAATAAAAATAATCATTTCTTTAAATGAATCATATAAACGATTAAAGCAAAAATGTATATAAATTAATATCGGACTTTTTTGAATTTTTGTTTTCATCTACCACTGATTCTTCATCCCTTGGAATTTGCAAAGTTTTAGGAGATCCATCTGGATCTATTAATGATAACATTTTTTCCGTTTGTCCGAGTGCAACGATGCTTTCAACTATACCTAAAATATATTTCAAAATAATCTAGATTAACACTTTCTATCTGTGAATGAACAGTATTTTGTTCAATAAATATTTTCATTAATACAACCTCGAT
The DNA here is from genome assembly GCA_022817425.1 of Gryon sp. ZL-2020. Taxonomy (NCBI): domain Eukaryota; kingdom Metazoa; phylum Arthropoda; class Insecta; order Hymenoptera; family Scelionidae; genus Gryon; species Gryon sp. ZL-2020. The sequence goes on along the minus strand of JABFPJ010001354.1, from coordinate 10,866 downwards.
ATTTGGGAATATCTTGTGATTTGACTTGCAAATTTGGAAGAATCTTCTTCCAGCGTGTAAACGCGGAATCATGACTTTGTTGTCTTTTTTCAGCTATTTTAAACATTTTTCTTCTTTCCTCTGTACGTTCTCTGCGTAGTTGTATCTGTAAAAATATTACTTTGTCTATAAACTCAATTAAATGTATTAGAAGATAATAAGTGACGGAATCAAAAAAGGTACTTTTAAGTCATTATTTGCTTCTCTTAATGACCCTGTTAATGAAACCATGTAATAAATAATGAGTGTCATTAAGACGAGCAGAGGTATAACAATTCCAGGTGAAGCAATGTAATCCAATATACGATGGACAGGCTTTGGCAGACTGTTTTTTAAACTTTTCGTGGCTAAGTGATAGATACGATAATAGCCAGAAAATGGTCCGCAGTGCCACGAAGGTTCTACCCAAACTATTGCGTAACTTACTGGTAAAACGCAAAGAAAAAGCATGGTTAATAGCAGTGCTAAGTAAAAGTTGTTGGATCTGAAATGAGAATTCAGTTTCATACACTAACATTTTTGCAAATCGATAATAAATGATCAATTTATCTTTATCTCTTATAAAAGTATAAACCTCGATGCGCGAAAGACGACTTCATGAGGAACATTGCAAGTCAACACAGCCCAAGACCTTAAATACATTAAGATCCCCAGTTTGATTAAGTTTAGAGCCGTTAGACCCGGACTGAAAAACATGCCCATCCACACCATTCCCTGATTGTTCACTAAATGCAAAATATTTTCGGCAATTTTAAAGTCACCATATTGTGGAAAGAGTTTCTCTAAATCCCAACACCAACAGTTATTCAGAAATCTTACAATTAAAGCTCGAAAGAAATCCATACATAATGTTAGTATTATAGTCAACACCTAAACAGCAAGTTACAAACACGTTAAAAGATATACGAAGTTAACATCATAATAATGTCTATTCAATCTAATACAATTACCAGATCCATTACAGTTAACTTTGCGAGCTCTTGACCAAACATAGTTTCCCAGCATAATTTACGTAATTTTCTTCGGGTGTTTATGTCCAATGGTCTTGATGTTTCATCTAAAAATCATGTTGCGTTGAAATAAGAATAAAATGAAATATTGTTTGATAAATTAATAACGAGTATGGTCATTAATACCATTAACTAATTTATCGAAATCTGGAATAGATGTTGTTCGTTGGCAAACGCGTTCATAACATTTGACCACTTTTTTCTTGTCATCTTCTAAGCCCAGGACGTTAATGTCTTTTTCCCTTTCAGTTGTTTTATTCAATTTTTCATATAAAGTATTGTTTTTGGTTTTCGTGAATGTAAAATTATACGTGTCCCAATCAAAATTGTCAGAACTTATATTCAAATTAACAGAATCATAATAATCGTAGTCCATATGAGGCTCGTCATCATCATAATGTGTAATCAGTGTTTCAGAAGTAGATTGTTGAATATTATGAATTAAAAACATATCTGACGTTGGAGTTGTATTGGGAATTCTGGTCGTTGTTGCTGTTGTTGTCGACGTTGTTGATGTTGTAGTTGTATCTTGAGTGAAAGTCACTGTGAGATTTGGCATTAGAACTAAACTAAATGAGGCCAATGTTTTGAGGACATTGGACAAGTCGGAATCACAAGATGTTGGAACGTTCTTGCAGACAAGAGATGGAATGGCCTTTTGTAGACGTGGTCGTAAATCACGCAACTGAACTTCCTGAAAGTCATGTTTTACTATTTGTTATAATAATTAAGGGAATATGTAATAAAAAAATTGTGTTAGTAGATTGTACTATTTTTTCTCTTTTCAGTTTAAATACAGTTATTTTATAGTTGTGTTTAAGATATTCCCACTGTCAGAGAGCGTAATTTTAGAGTTTTAATAAATAATCACATTCAAAAGTTAGTCAACAAATATAGTTGAATAATGTTATAAATTACCTAATTGCACTTATATTTGTATTCTATTTACAAATTATATTAAATTAAATTATTATTGATAATTCGTCAAAGTAGAGGGGTTCTCTTCAAAATGGTTTAAAATTGTATATTGTGGTCCCTTTACTTTGAATAACAACAAAATCACATAGTAAATCGATTTAAAATGTTGATAGTTTTTTCTTCATCACAAGATATTTAATTAAAATACATGATTAAATATCTTCATCAAGATATTTAATTAAGTATTTTATTCAGTTTTCATAATAAAATATTTTTGCTTTGAACTGATCAAACTTGTTTAAATTTTGCTAACATCTAGTTCAAATTTTATCGATTTTGATGTCATCATCTTAACGCTGGAACTACCTTAAGTATAACTATTTATCATTAATGTATTACAAACGTACCATGTGACTCATTTTATCGAAGAGAGCGAAGATTAGAGAATAAAGATTTAACAGATTAAGAACCATTATTCTGGAATAAAATATGCAAAAAATTAGCAAATGAGAATATTGAATTATATTCATTTTTCCAATATTCATATTATATTAATCAACCAGTATGATTAAAATTAGGAAAAGAGAGTATAAATCTGTGGCTTGAAGGAAAAACCGATTAACTCCATTTTTTGGAAAAATGGAGTTAATGATAATTTCGGATTTTAACAACCTTATATTTTCATTTTTTGAGACCATATTTATCGAAATGTAGTACTATATCACCATAAAGGAAGATTAAATAAATACTTTTTCTATATATATGACTGTAGGTTGAAAAATTGAAACACGTTTTTCTCAAAATGTGTAAACGTGGAGTTAATTGATTTTTCCTATAAACCACAGAAATAATATACCTGGCTAATTGCAGTCGCAATTGCTTTCGTGGATGATAATGTTCAAAGATTCCTAGAATTTCGAAGAACAGTGGATAGATGTACGTGATAAGTGATAGGGCAATAGTAATCTCATTTTGACGCCACCAGTTACTATTTGACTCAATTTTGGTGCTACGTCCAACAACTTCAACAACGGCATATGCCGAGAGTGCCAAAAGAAATATTACCAACAGGTTCACGAATATACGAATCAGTGTTATTTTCCAGCTATATGTACCAGTTGACAATCAAATGAGCTTAATTAATTATTATTGCAATATTTAGCGATGACAGTAAACGTAAATGAAATAATAAACATATGAAACTGCAATATACTTTCTTTTATCCTTTTCTTTTTCAGCTTCTTCTAGTAGAGCTTCTTTGAATCCCAAAATAATACTCGCAACACGATTATGCGCCGTCTCGGGATTGCCTATCATAAAATCCCATCCGGTAAACAGTTTCCATGAAAAAGCGCATTCGTCTTTCTTCTCCGACAGTTTACTCATACGAGAATTTTTAGCCATTCTATAAAATAAGTTATGTTGAACTTTGTGTATAACAAATTATAATTTTATGAAGAAATAAAAATGAGGAATAATAGTATTCATACTTGCGCAAAATAGCGACGAAGCTATATGTATAGACGACGAGATTCGCAATGAAATAAGCTAATGGCAGTTTATAAATACGATTTGTTTCCTTATTAGTGTACCACCCATAAAAGAAGGGTGAATATTTTAAGACACCTTCAAACTCCCATAAAGTTAACAGATGCTTTGCTTTGATTTTCTCTTCTGGCAACATTATCTTCCTTTCTCCTGCGTGTGCTACATTCGCGGTTAATACCTTTAATATATGAAAAAGATATTTTTTTATTATTAATTTATACAAAAATTGGACCATTTTGCATAACATTAATTTAAAAGAAATATTTCAAATTCAAAATAAATGTAATGAAAATTATTAATTTATACTTCGGGTATGGCTACAAATGCTGTCAATGTTGCCGAAATCACAAGATTAATCCAGAAGAGCCATCGTAAAAATGTGAAATACGATGCAACGGCAGAGCCAAAATGTGATTCAATTTCTTTGATTCGCAATTCCCATGGTACTAACCACGTTTGTAAATTGACCAGCTCTCTTTTAAAATATTGCCATTTCTGTAAGAAAAATCATAAAACAAAATATAGCGATGTAGAAATCTGATATTGTTCTTATTTAATTTTGGCATAATGTTTATTTTGTATTGCATAATGTATATTTTCACTTAGTCTTTACATAAATTAATGTAAAAAAGTAGCTTAATTCTTATAACAAAAACAAGTGTTTCAATTTGAAATGTTTCTGTAGTAGTTTTTAAAACATTTGGAGATGTCTTAAGTTTTATGTTTTTAATATTAGAAAACATGTCTATATGTTTCAAAAAGAAATACTTCTTTTTATAATACTAAGAAATATTACATTCATTTATTGTTATATTATTCATTGATTTCGAATTTTCATTGAGTTTTGTGTAAAGACAGCTTTTCTCATACGTGCATTGAAAACACAACTTTTCTGCATTCAAAAGTGGAACGAAAATGGTATTTTCTCTTTTTTGAGAGGAAAAGTATTATCATCCCATAAATGACATAACGGTAGTTTACTTTTTCTCCCTACGGATGAAAAGCAGAGAAAGACTTTTTCGATGCACTTGTAAGAAAAAATATTGTCCGTAACAAGGGAAAAATTTTGTTACAACTTTTCTTCCTAGTAGCAGAATATATTGTTTTTAATTACTATTCATTTATTATTCCACTAATAAACCAATTAAAATTCCAAATTAAATATATTTTTAAATATATTTAAAACTTACATTGTTAATAAGAATTGAAGCTCTGGCAATAACATCACGTGTATTACGACTTTGTGCTAATCGTTCTTGCAAAACGCCTTCGTGTTTTCTCACATAAGATTTTGCTTGTCGGACGAGTTTGAGTTTCCGTTTTAAAGACCACGGCTGATGTCGAACACCGTACAAAATTTCTTTATGAATTTTTAGCTTTTCAAATATTTGCTCCTCAGCATCTTCCATGGATATCGTAGTACTGTACAAAAATTGTTTAATATTAACAATATTTAGTTATGTATTAAAAATTGTATATCTATTGTAATTTGGAAATGCTGAATTAGACACTGAAATCATTTGAGAAATATTGATAATCGTACAAAATAAATTAATACTGTTATAAAATATATTTCTAAATATTTCTAGAAAAAAGTACAATCAACGTATTGAAAAATATATTTTGCATTAATATTTTCACGTTTGTAAAATAAAACAACCAATTACTTCGATCGAATTTCAAAATTATACGAGGATGTACAAATAAGGGTATTTTTCCTAACTATAGTGTTTTTGTTACTCACATGAAACGAAATTTTTACGTATGGAGTCATATAATTTTAATTTTTCGTGCACCGAATTTCATTATATTAATCTTTAATTTATATACAAAATGATAAATGTTAACATAAAAACACAAAATTGTAGTAAAAATTGCGTTTAAAAAATGTTACATCTTACTCGGCCGAACTAGTTGTAAATGCTGATGATCGTCTTCGTATATTTCCATCGATGTCTGGATTGAATGAAGATGAAGGGCGTCGTCGACGACGACTGTGACGTCGCGATGAATTTCTTCTTTGAACAATTGCATTGATAGAAGCTGAATAGTCATCATCATCTGCCAAATTATTTGCTTCTACAAGATTAAACACAAACTTATTTAAACAACTAAACTGTAATTTATTGTTCAATTATATCATTAAGTTTGATCAATGTATATAATACAAATTTATTTCTTCATTCGAAATTTTCAAATTCGAAATGTCTCAAGATTCGAGAAATATTTCAATTTTTCTGGTATTTATACCAATTTTTAATCGTGTAAAAATTGAATTATTAAACACTAAAAGAAGTTTACTTATAATTATAATATAAAGTGTATCATAAAGAGTTGTTCTTAGTATCTCATCTGTATAAAGTGACTGTACGAGTGATAAAAAGTCATGGATTTTGTATTTTGAAAAGACACACCAATAATCGTTGGTTGAATTTGCACACTGACAATAGCCTTTTCACTGTTTTCATCACTTGATGGTTGATGATTATCGATTTTGACAGGACTATAGTTGTTCATCGTAGCAAAAGTGACGGACAGTCGGTCGGCCGATGACTGGGGCAGTGGGCACGGTGAAGCTGGCTCGACCTGCCGCAAACGATGTTCATTTTCGATTACTCGCATTTTCTGATTTATCTATTTATCATCGTCACGCAACACACCGAATCGTGTCAGTTAAAACAAAACTGTTGAATAACTTCGTCGAAAGTGTATGTCTTTTCTATATAGATATATTTGTATATATTAATTTATATACGCGTATATAACTATAAGAGACAAGAATCTATCACGAATTGGTGTACTCTTACTCGAGAGCCGCAAGTACGTACATCCGTACGCAAGCCACCACCTGCTTTAATTGCAACCCTTTCCAAGACCGCACCTGTCATTTAACCAAGTTATTTATGATCTTCAGACGATTTACAAGGCCAATCCTTTTCTTTTTTCGTGGATTAAGATAGAGCCGTTAAGACCACGCAATCTTAAGAAACACACAATCGTACACTTTATACACCAATAAATAATATAACATTTTTTAAATTTTATATTATATATAGTTTACAGGATTATTATTACTAACAAAAGTCTATTCATTTTATATCAGTTCTTTTAAAAATTTTATACAAAATGTATGCTTTCTATTAGGAGAACTAATTTAAATATTCATTTCTAAGGAGATCACAAACTTTTACAAAAAAGAATAAACTGCTCGAATATACTTAAAAAGATTGCCAATTCAACTAAAAGTTGGCAGAAAAAATCAATGCAAATTATGTTAGTTACTAAACAAATAGATTTACAAGTATTGTTATGTCTTAAAATTGTACCATATTTGAAAGCATTTCTACCGACCAAAATTTAGGTTCTATCTAACGAGATTACTCCATTACGTTGATTTACAACGTCTACAAGTTATAATGTAATTATTCCAAAATACGATTTACATTATCAATTGAACTAGTTGTATAATTATGCATAAAAAATACATAAACGAGAACCAATTCAAATAATTATTTAAAAAGATATTTATAATCATGCTGAAAACGTATTAATTTATTTTAATTAAATTCTTGAGCAAACTTTCTATCTAAGTAAATCAAACACAATTATTAGTAGTTCAGCAGTTAATCACGTCAGACAAGTATTAACAGCATTATCAACATTTATCCTAGAAATTGTAAGTAACTTAACGTAACCGTTCATTTGATCACAAAATTTTAATTCATATTTACATTCCTAATAATTCTAATTCAATTATCAGTAGTTCAAATGTTAATTATGTCAGACCAAATTAATAGTAACATAATTCACGTTTTCCCTAACTCTTATCGTGTAATATCCTTAATTGAAATTGTGATACGGATATAATGTGATTTTAATGAAATTATTGTTCTGTACAAAATGAGTTATATTTAATGTATAAACACAGTTGTTTCTGTCTGGTATGAATAATTTTTGTACTACTGAAAATATAGCAGATTAATTAAGTTATAAAATAAAAATTTGATTTATATTTTGGCAAAGTAAAAAATTATGTATTTTTTAGAAAGCAATTTCAAATTATGTTATTTTTATAATGCAAATTTCACAAAATTCCATAAAAGATTTCTCCAATATTTTACTCCATTTTTTAATACTTCATTTTACTTTCGACATAAGAGATATATAGTTTCTATAGTTTATTTATTAACAGCTTATCTTTCAACACGACAAAATAAAGTAATAAAAAAGTGTGAAGTATATATTTAACACTTTGCCAGCTTCTAAGGTCGTAGAACTGTAAGTAGCATGTAACGACCACTCCTTAATTAAGCCACAACTATTTGTCGTGCTATTATGTTTATAACACGAACGATGCTCATTTATCATAATACTAACAGTAATTGTATTTATTACTTTGTGTTGCTATATTTCATGTGCTATTTTCTCATACTAATTAGATATGTGTTACATATTTTTTTAACTTTACTATTTATAATTTATGCAAATAAAAACATAATAATTCGCCTGTCAAATAATACAATTCAGCTCTATTTTTTTAGCAAAAAAAAAGGATTATGCAAATTATGTTCATACACGTAAATTTCCCTTCAATGTTTTCTGTCAGAACGGTTTTAATCTGATGAAAGAAAAAAATTGCAACAAACTGTACGCGTGGGTTTCAAATGTTTTATCCACAAATGACTCCACCCCTGAATATGTGATTATTCACTTTCCGCTAGTCATGCTCAAATCTATGTACAACACGTCATTTATGAAAATTGACAAAAATCACCACCTTGTACTGTAGACTATGCGTGAGTTCACACAGTTGGAAACATATCGCGTGTCTTGTAAAATATCTTGGTTTTGCTTTGGTTTGTCGATATGAATATAGTCGGAAATTAAATGAACAATCACGTTACACACTATAAACACATATAACACACGATAACAAAAGCAATGTTTTAATCTCATAAAAAAAAATTATGTTTCAGTCTTTTAATTAATTTTGTATTAATAAAAAAGTAATACAACTTTTAACACTTTACATTATAATAAAGTATTTTATAAATACTTACATTGTTGATTTTTACATTACGGGTTGGTTTATCAAGCTTCAAAATTCCTTGCAAACGAACTGTCTTCACTTCTGGAAGATTACGACTGACAACTTGTAAAATTGCTGGTCGCGTGTTTGTATGATTAGTATCACCTTCTTTGTTGTCCATCATTTGTAATGGCTTTCAATCGTTATTTTATAATATGTTTTTTATACAAATATATAAATAAAAACAAAGGATTTAAACTAATAATTTATATTTCTTCCTTTTTCAATTTTCTTAATTAAATTCTCAGAATATATTTATTTTATGGTATATCTTGAATCTTAATAGACCTTTATGCAACAGAAATGATCGACATACTGTTGCAAAATATCGAAAAAGGAGTATATAAATACATTTGTTAATTAATTGTTCTCATTAATGAACACGTAAGTGTATTCTGTCTGTGTGAGATTAAAAAAAAGAGAAATAAAGAGTTGAAATTAAAGGCACACCTCTAAATAGGAGTGTGCATAGGGGATACCGGGATTATTAGTTTATTATCATGAATGAATAAAACAGATATATGTATATTATAAGCTGTGTTTATAGAATTGTTTCATTTATATTAGAATGGACAATTAATATTTCATTGAATGATGCTACTTAAAAAAATATATATATAAACGAAGTTAAGTTAAAAGATGTTAAAAATATCTAAATATATTTAAAAAATGTTTTTATTTTAATATTTTTTTCTTATAATCATTATTTATATTTTTTATATAATTTACTGTTTATTATTATTAACTATTATCTTGTGAATCTTCAGATGTGAAGAGCATTAAAATAAAAGCTCAATCCACTATAAATCATCACTGATTCTTATTTAGTTTTTAAAAATTATTTATAAATAAATAATAAATAATATTTTATTTACCCCTACGGACGAAGATATATCCAAAATTATATAGACTGGATATTATACTTTTTGCTTTTATATATATTAGATATATAATCCCCTATATTTTGTCTATATATTTTCAAGCTCAAATACCTTGGATATACATAAAATATAGATTTTATACCCTGTATATATATTTGGATATATTTTCGTCCGTAAACTGAAAAAAATTTAGTCAACAAATTCAACTCTATAAATAATGAAAAAGTGTTTTTAGTTGAATCAACTGAACCAGTATTTATATTAAGTGAACATTATTTAAATTACTCTCTTCAGGGAGTTGACTCAACTCCATGACGGAGTTAGATATATATAACTCCATGGAGGGATTGATTCAACTCCATCTCATAATTTTTTTCAGTGTAAGGGAATATTGTAAAACATTCTATTTATTGTATTAATTAAATTTACTTAAATAACTTCAGAATTAGTAAAGCACACATTTAATTTAAGAATAAAATATAGATTATCAATTTCATTTTTGAATCAAGTTGCTATGCCTTAAAATTAAACTGTATTTTTTTTGTTTAATTTATATTAAGAAGTAAATATGTATATTTTCGAAATTATAAGTAATCTCAATGAAAAAGACGATTTATAATTTCGAGCATGAAAATATTCATTAATGTTTAAAATGTAGGAGAAATTTTAATAATATTTTCAAGGATTCATTGAATATAAACATCACTTTGCAGGAAGATAATAAATCGAGAGGATGAAAAATAACGACATGTTGTATTGCAAAAAGAAGTCGTATTTATTTAGTTGTATGTCGAGCCCAAGTAGTGCGTTGTACTTGTCCCATAAGATCGTTACGTGTAGGCAACCGAGCGCTGGTTGTTCGTGATGGAGGTGGACCGGAAGTTCGAAGTACACTTGGCAAAGTTTTAGTCGATGACTTTTGATTATCGTCAGCAGTCTGTTCTTTTTGTTCTTGCACCTTAGAGGGTTTCGGCGATGGATTTCGCGTTTTTTCATTACGTCGTCCGGAAGGCGGTGGATCCAAAATAATTGGCGGCACATCATCGACTATGGGTGCGCTATTACGCGCCGTTATTTTAGTCTTTGCATCAACTGTAGCTATTTTGTTTGTACATGGTAGCGGCTTTATAAATGTTGCTTCACTGAAGTGATCCTGCGCTTCGAAAGCTGAAGCCGCGTAGTTGTCGCTTTTGTGCGACATAATAGGCGAGGATGAAAAACTATTTGGCTGTGAAACCCGCAACGATGTCGATCCTGGCGATAGTTGCATTGAATTCTGAAAAGCACACAGAGTCGCATTCCCGTGTTGGAATTTGTTTTTTTTTGTGTTTGTTTGTTTTTGTTTTTTTTTGTTTTTTTTTTTTTTTTTTTTTTTTTTTGT
>JABFPJ010001353.1:0-26416 GCA_022817425.1 Gryon sp. ZL-2020 | reverse complement strand
CCTTTTAAAATAAATTTAAAAAATGAGAAAATCAATGTATGGTCTTAAAATTTAATTCTAATATTCAAAATAAATGCAATTTAAAAAATCTATAATGTCGGTAAATAGTGTTTTGACATCCTCTTAATTTTTTTTATCGCAAATCGTTTCTGCAACAACTTGAAGTATAAGTAATATAGAGAGCTGATGAATTGGCAACAAGAAATTCGGTCAGGAATCGATTTTCCAGATTTTTGTTAACGAACAAGTATTATCACAATAAATTGCGATATTATTAAATTAATTATTATTTTATTCAACAAATAATAGTAAATAAAATTACACATTTAAAAGATTAATAATAAATAATAGTTATTCGCATTATAATATTAAAACGTAATTGTTTAACAAAAAATTAATAATACTAATCTACTTCATAAAATCGAATTAAAAGTTTTCTTTGAATTTAAACAAATAATTCAATTCACTGGGAATAAAATATAAAATCTATGAAGCGCGGTTCTTTAGCTTCATTTCCCTCGCGAATAATCCCACATTCCTGACTTCCCTCTGCTCATTTTTCTTTATAAAGAAAATAGAGCAGATGAATACAATTTTTTGTAAGAAATAAAAAGTAATCACGCAAAACGTGTATTTAATATTTTATTTCATATTTTTTTACTTTATTCTGTAAAGATTTTTTCAGTCGTATTGAATAACATTCATTTGTAGCATTTTTTTTAAATATACTGATTTTGTATTTTAATCGTTTTATAATGTTTACCGGTTTTGTGATAATTATTATTTTTATAATAATATTTTCAAACAAACTTCTTAATTTCAGATATATATTATCTAATAATTACTTAAATGTATGTATATGTGATATACAGATATATATAAAATATACCTAATCATATATTTCATGCTTTTATTTTCTAATATTTATTTCTTTATTTTTAAACAAAAAATATATTATTCCGATTTTATCTGAATAAAAAGCATAACTTCATATTACCACATTTTTTAATGCAAATAACTGAAATAATTAAATTAACAACGGTACGTTGAAATTGAAAAATTAATATTCATTTTTTTATTTTTCAGATGGTATGGTGCGAAAAAAGAGTCTACATCAAATAGCTGACACAAGGCCTTTGAAGAAGAGCAGCAGTTGTAGCACAATATTCCTAGACGACAGCACTGTATCGCAACCTAATCTTAAAAATACAGTTAAATGTGTAGCATTAGCTATCTATTATCATATCAAGAATAGAACCTCTCAAAGGCATATTGACATATTCGATGAAAAACTTCATCCCTTAACGGTAATGATATTAAAATAGAACAAAAAAAATATGTTTTGTTTTGAACTCATTATGAATATAATAATAATAATATGCTTGTTTGATTACAGAGAGATCCTGTGCCAGATAATTATGACAAGCATAATCCGGAGCACAAGCAAATTTACAAATTTGTGAGAACGCTCTTTAATGCCGCACAACTGACAGCGGAATGTGCAATCATAACTCTGGTTTATCTCGAGCGACTTCTTACTTATGCTGAGATTGATATAACTCCAGCTAACTGGAAAAGAATTGTCCTTGGGGCCATTTTACTTGCGTCCAAAGTTTGGGACGATCAGGCTGTTTGGAATGTCGACTACTGTCAAATATTAAAAGATATCACTGTCGAAGACATGTACGTTCAAAATTTTTTTTATTTATTACTTCATTTTTTAAAATAATTACAACAAATTTTTATATTCTAATGAGAAATTAATCAGTTAAAGTTATTGGTGAAATCTTAACTGTTATAAAATAATGAAAATATAAACTAGTTTGATATTTTTTGATCGCAAACTGGTTTATTGACATAAATATGACGACCATTTCCTGCGATCGATTTGATAATTGCATTTCTTGTTATGATACAATAAAAGTTGGAAAGAAACATTTAAGATCAAGTATCGAAATAGAGTTCCCTCACGTGACTGCAATATGTTGATATATTTTATTCAAACGTGCATTATGTATGCTGACATATTGATACGTTACTTTCTTATTCATCGAATAAGTGGTGGGATAATATTTCATGACAATAAATAGAATCTAAATTCGACTAAACTGATGATATATCATTTCAGAAAATAAAAACTAATATTGAAAGATATATTAAATAACTTAATTTCTTAAAACTAAACAAAATTTATTATTGATGTGATTATGAATGATTAATATAAAAAGTTAATGTTCGTTTAAATTTTGATTATGTAGAATTTGAATTAAGTAAAGTAATTATTTCAGGAATGAGTTGGAGCGACAGTTTCTGGAGATGCTCCAATTTAACATAAATGTGACATCAAGCGTTTACGCCAAGTACTACTTTGATCTCCGATGGCTTGCGGAAACGAACGAGTTATCGTTTCCGACCGAGCCTTTAAATAAGGAAAAGGCACAGAAACTCGAAGCAATGTCCCGCGTTTACGAGGACAAAATCACCGTCGAGGTACTGCGCAACGGTATCAAAAAATGGTCCAGTCTCGACAACGTTTTTCCAGGCGGACCAAGACGCAGCATTGCAATCTTGTCGTAAACAATGCCACAATGAAATAAAATAAAAGCAATTAATTGAAGATGGCGCGAGCTCTGCGAACAAATTTTTGTACCAAAAAAAGTGAAAAAAAATTTTTAAGCGGCGCTCGCAAATCAAGACTTTGCTTAGCAAACTTTTTAGAGATTTGTTTTTGCGTTTGTAGATAGAAATTTGATTGAAAGAAAGGAAAAGCGACGGGAGAAATTACATTTAAGATATAAAAAATTGAATGAAATGTTTTTAATAGTAGAGAGAAAGAGAGGAATTTTTATTGAGCGCTTTGACTTCTTACTTCTTCAAACATTTTTCATACCATTGTCGTTTAGTAATATAGAAAAACTTTCTTTCTAAAAATGAATTCAAAACTTGACATGAGCTAGACATTAAAGTGTGACTTCACTTAAAACAATTTTTTGTCTTGTTTCCTTTAAACTGTTTTATACAAAGTTTACAAAATGTGTCATGTAAAATAGTAAAAATACATTTCTGAGAGATTTTTAATATAAATCAAGTGAAGTCTCTTTTTAACCTTGATAAGAGGTACAGCAAATAAACTGTCTCGTTAAAAATATTTAATTAAATAAACATTGAAAGATCAACTTTTTACAATAATTTTTCATTTCATTAATCATTTTCAATATTGATTCATCTAAATATTTCAAAGCAGGATCTGTTTAAGGAATGTCTCAAAATCTCGACCACGACTGTCTCGAGGGAATGTGAATGTTCGCTTCTGTGATGTTTAATGATAAAATGAAATTAACTACGCTAGTTTAACTTTTCACTGCGATATTTTTTTTTTTTTTTTTTTTTTTTTTTTTTGCGAGACTGTGAAGTCAAACATTAATGTTTTGTGTCGCGATTTCTATTTCAATTTAAATCGCAATTACACGCGTGCTTTTTGCCAAGCGAAAAGGTTACTTTGCGACGAAATAAGAGTCGTTGGTTTTGATCGATTAACTCTTTTTATTGACTATAAATTAATTATTTTTGTTCTGGTGATACAAGAAAATAATCAATGGGTGAATAAATAATTATAAATCAATATTTCAGATTGTAATGTTGAAATTTGGCATATTTTGAGTCTCGTTTACAATCGAATACTTTTTAATAACTGTCTTCTGTATAATATCCTTGTACTTGTAATATTAATAATTTCAGCATTGCAACAACTATTAGTTTATTGTTTTTAATGTAATATTTTCAAATTGTATATATTTTTAATTTTACTTAAAATATTGATGATATGAATTGTTCATCGATCAAAATGAATGAACGCAAAGTTGCAATCTTCCTGTTGAAATAGATTGTACACTCTTCTGCCAATGAAACGAGCCTAAATACATTGACAAATATATTTTCTTACGCATCTTGTCTTTCCACAAATTAATTATATTTAAATAAGTCATGTGTGCAGTGTTGAACGTTTTTCCAAAGAATGATAGCAATTTAATCAAAGTATTTGAACACTGTGATTAATCCGAAAAACGAACACGCACGTGCGCATCGTCACTGTAAACTATCGATCTTTCAACTCAATCGAATTATATTCATCATTACACAAATATATATACACAAATAAATAAATAAATATACAGGGTGTAACAAAAATATAGTACACCCAGGTACCTGAAGCTTCCTTGTGAAAAAACATGCAACAATATATATTGCCATAGGTCTAGCCATGGTTGCCACAATATTCGCCATGGCATGGCTATTAGTGTGGTAGATGCTATAGACCTTGCCATACTATGGCTAGACCTGTGACAACATATATTGTTGCATATTTTTGCATAAGGAATCTTCTGGTAATTTGGTGCACTATATTTTTGTTACACCCTGTATATATATATGTTAACCTGGTGCACCGTGCTTGCACCAGGACGATGCGGCAAAATAATTCAACTAATAAAAAAAACAGACCGTCGAGCGAGCGTTCGTCGACCCGTCCGAGGACGGACAGAGAAATGAATCAACGGACAAATAATAAAAAAAAAAAACTTACAGTTTGCGATCTGCTGTTTCTTGTTCTAAACTGGCATTCGTCGCCAAAACGATCGCGCGGCTTCAGGGAAAGATTTGGGTTGCTTAGGGTCGGTTTTTGGAGTAGCACCATCTTGGGGATATTTACTTTTGTGGAGGTTCATTTTGGGGCAACTTACAACTGGAGGGAGGGCGCAAATGACAAAATTTTAAATCAAAACGGTGTTTTGATATTTATATTATATTAATATGATAATGGGACGTGGCCGGGCCATCTAGCGGCCCTCAATTTTGGCGACATGTCAATGACAGTCTTCTCGCTCGATAACTTATTTCGCGGATCAGTAACCACCTTGTTACAAATGCCTCCTCCTAAACTTTCCAACATCGTTTAGAAGGGCTAATCCGCGAACTAGGCCCAGAACTGTTCGGAGTCTAATGCCGCCTTATTCTCCGGTCTAGTTCATTCTCTTGGCGTTGATGTGAACGCCGGCACTCCGCCTACCTCGGTTGGTAAGTGCCTGGTTGTTCGATGCGAATGACCAAGTCCGACGCTCCTAGACCAACTAGAATGGTGATTCGGCTCCCTCCGGTTTAAATAACGAGATCTGAAGCTGCGGTTTCCTATCTCTCCCTTGTCGATGCCTCCCTTGATCGGTGACGTCGGTGAACGGCATGGTCTGGTACACCGCGGGCTCTTTCTCTCCCTGGCACTCTCCTTCGCTGCTGGTTCTCAGATCCTCCTGGACCTGAGTTTATACCTCTGCGTCGATGTTTCCGCCTGTCCCGCCTCGTCTTCCACCTTTTGACTCCTGGAAGCAGGCTACTCGCCTTCGTTTCCCTGCTCTAGATTAGGATATAGCTCTGCTTTAGCCTCCTTGGACTCAGACTCTTCAGTTGAGCCATCTGGTCCTTCGAGAGCTTGCTATTGAGTGTCAACATGACTTTATAGTCTACAGGAACTATCCGCATGACATAGAAGGCCCTGCATAAAATAACAAGATCATTTAATCATCGTTTAAGCTACGATGCCGTATGAGGGGATCCAAACATCACACGTCTTTCGTGTGACTTCCATAACAACTGCGATTTTTAAGAAAAAAAAACTAAGTATACACTCTGTATTACCTGGACACCAGGAATTTTCAGGGAATCTTTGCCTACTCTACTAATAACTAACTATGCCTATGATATTGTACCTAACCTACGTTTACATGTAGGCTCGTCCTTAAGAGCTAATCTATCCGTACTTTGTCAATCCTACCTTTTACATATGCTGCAGACTAGAACCACTATGACAACAACTACCGTAATCACTAGAAAACTGCCTGCTACTTTGTTGGTTGTGTTGTGAAGCTCAGGCGGTGCTGACAAGAATAAGTCATTCTTCCTGTGTTTCTGAGCGAATGTGCCTGGCAAGGTAGGATGGATTCAGATGAGATCCATTCTACAGTCAACGCCAATTGTAGTGGATAATCCGAATGACCTCGATCTGGCTTAAAACACGCCACTTGTCAAGAAGTAACCCTTGCCAACGAAAATCTTCGACTTGGTCATTGTGCACGAGTCGTTGTTTTTGACTCCAAATACTTTCTGGTCGCAACTTAGGGTAAACGCAACCTTCTTATTTGATGTCCCAATGACGTCTACGTCTTCTAGCTGGAGGAATACTCCTCCGACGAAAGATTTCAGCTTGCTACATTCTTGCTTTGTTTTCTCAAGGCTACTGACTTTCTTCTTGCAGTATATTCCGGCGTATATGAGCATTCTACTATGTCATCAAAGACATTTGCGACTTTGTCGTCCTCTTTGAAGAGAATGTCCCATTCTTCGATGTCTTTGTGGCCCACACTTGTCCACGACAGTCCGCTCGCTCGATAACTTAGTTCGCGGATCGGTAATTATTTGGTTACAATTATTAAAGTAATAATTAAAACTCTTTTCACACAGTTACGAGGCGCACTAATATTATTCTTACTACTATACTCATGAAAAACACATTTATTCGAGATTTTTCGCAGTTTGCTATATTAAACTATTAATTTTAAAAATAGTACAGGCACGAGATATGCGATTTGTATTTTATACGTTGACTTTTGTTCTTAAAGAATAATCATATTAAGTAAAAAAATATAGAAAACAATTTTTAATTAAATTATAAATTTGTTTATTAAATCATAATTTTTAGTCTCATCATTTAACTTTATTTTCTCGTCCTTTCTTATGTTTTAAACATTTAGCTAGACGAAAGTAGGTAGATTTTATTGGTAACAATGTGCCAATTGTATTACCGAACGCGCAAAACTTTTGAATAGCTTTTTTGCAGTTTTGTAAAGGAATGACAGAAAAACTCAGAGTCAACAACAAAAACTTAGGTAGAATGTAGACTTTTTCAAATGAGCGCAGCGACTGTTTTATGAGTCAAACTTTTTTTTTTTTTTTTTTTTTGAAACGTACAAAAATGTCTATAATTTTTCATTAATTTCAAAAAACCGATATCTCACACACTTAAATTGCCTGTACTTAAAACCGCAAAATAAACAGATAATGCAAATAATGAAAACGAAAAAAAATTAAATAAAAAAAATTGACTAACATTTTAAAAAAGGTGTACATTGACATTTTTAGGGTTTTCGCGTGTAACTATTTTTGTAAGTAGAATCATTATAAAGACAATCTAGAGTCCCATTGCGTCCTTGAAAAATAAGTCGCTGTTGTTACTATACTCGTAGAAATGTGCAAATTTATTGCCGTTTTACGAAAAATCGTCGCACCTGTATGAATAAGAAAAATGATAAAAAAATAAATGAAATGAACACTGCACGAACGCTTTTTTCAACGTTCATTTCACGTTTTGCCGATCGAATGGTTAAATAAACTCTAATGCTTTTTCGTCCAATTGAATAGTTTTATCGCCGCGCGTCATTTTGTGAAATCGCAAAACGATAATTATTTCTGATGAAACTAATACTTAACGCAAAATCATTTTTCATTTTTATTAATTTTTTAACAAACTTAACAATTTTACCAAAAAATTATTATCTTTTTTTAATGAAGTAATTTAGTTATTGTTTCAAAATAGGATATACATTAAATTAAGCGTTAAATATTTAATTCATCAGCTGCTTTTCGTCAATTTCCATCCACGAATTTTGTACGATATGACGAGACGTTTCGTAAATCGACGGAAATCGAGCATACAAAATGATAAACGAAAAATGAAACATGATGTGATACATTGCTTTTTCCAATGCCAATTGTGAGGGGTCGAAACGAGAATAAGAGAAGTCAATAGTTGCGAACAGAACGAAACAATGAGAAAATAAAAAAAATTTCTCGCTTTCATTTATAGAATTAAAAGAAACAACATAATTCTTTTTTCTTCGTGATAATTCTACCTCAGTTTCGAGTTTGTCCCCTCAAATCGGAAAAACAACAAGTCGAATTGCATAATAGAGATGATTATTTTAGCAAAACAAAATATGATAAACTAAACCGAAAGAATCGAATTTCCGATCGCTTAAAATTTTATCTCGTACATTCACGAACTTTAGCTTGTAACGATTTTTAAAGTTATTCAATAACTAGAGCTCCGAACCATACTTAACGTCACTAATACATTTTTACTTTATGTCCTTTATTTTTCTCATTTTTTAATAGTTTGAAAATAGTAATTTTGTATATCAATTTAGCGTACAACTTATATATATATATATATTATATATATAAAATGTAAATAAAATTTGCATTCGCGTGAGGGAGTTTTCAAGCTTTTTTACGGATTCAGGTGTAATGTCTAGTGAAATAATTTTTGCACTTTGATCTTTTTTCGACAAAAAAGAAATGCTTTTACTTCAATTGTTTACGAGAAAAGAAAGAACTATAATGCGAACTTCGTAATTATAATGCGAGCTTCGTAATTTGTCATTTTATCCGATCAAATTTTGGAACTTGTATATATATACATATATATAAATGTATTTACATCTTCTTTATATGTAAAATATTCAACTGTACAAAAATACGTGTGTAATACAACTTTGACATTTTCTTCGAACATTTTTTATTTGTTCATAATTCTTATATTCATCTTGCAAGATCAAATGAAAGTAAACCACACAATTAGGTCGATAATATCAGTTCGGGATATTGCATTGTGTAACTGAAAAGTCGATAGATATTTTTTAATTAAACGAAATGTGGTTGAATGTTATATTCATGCATATATATGTATATTATTAATAATTGTGTTATTTGTTTAAATAATTCAGATTCACGCATTTTGGAATGAATCAGAGCAAAGTGAAGTTTCTTCATTTTTTTGAACATTCCATGTGTATATTTCTAATTCCTTCCCACACGAGAACAATTAGTGCCTGAAAATTTACGATTGACACTACAATTATTGTATTCCAGTTTATATCCTGTGCCGAAAGTTTTTATTAATAACAAATACGATGAAATTAATGCAGAATGTTAACCTGTGCTCAATAAATAATATCTGAACGATTCAAAAGTTTCTACTTTTTTATTCCTATACCTAATTTAACGAATATATTTTATACAAATTTGCATTTTATCTACTAGATTTTACTATTTGCATTAATAATAATTATTTATAATTTCAAATTAAATCACTTTCCCGCCTTTGAAACTGACATTTGATTGGTTCTTGAGTTGACTTTGCATTTTGACTTGAATGTACCGTGCTGTGATAAGTGCTTAAAGAACAGGAATAATAATCTCGTCGACTTGTCAACAACAGATATTCCAATCATTGACAGTAACCAAATGCAGTGTGACAATTGTGATACTAAATTTGCATGTTCAGTGGAATGCAATTAACCAAAAATGCATTGTCGAAGCAAACTATGAATTGTCATGTAAGTACATTCGTTTGACACTGTCATCGAACTCCAATCAATGTAACCTAATTTACCGTTTGTTAAAGTTTTTTTTTCTTTTCTTGCTCTCGTCAAAACTTGTAATAACAATTGCTTTTGTCTGAAAATTGTTGACACATTATTAAATCGATATGAAATAGATTGTACCTTACTTTGATAATAAATTTGGAGTAAGTAAGCTGAATGTATATATTTTTGGAATCATTTCTACATCTTTTTTGGAACGTTACAAAAATTTTTGTGTACAAATAAATCTGTGTTTTATCCAAGAAATTGCTTTAATTTTATTATATTTTAAGAGTTAAATAAGAATATGAAAATTAATAATCTTCATTTTGACGAGAATAATGGAGCTTATTAAGTAAGAGTGTTTTTACTTGTAGTGTTAGTGTCGCACAGATGATTATCTATAAACCGTATTTATATATTATATTTAATCAAAACAATAATTTGTATTTGGAGGAAATAAATAATTAGATTTAAATTGATTTGAATGATGTAATAGACATTTAAATTGTATCTAATACAAATTATGATATATGTATATGTAGAGTATTCTTATTAGTAAATATTGTATATAATACAAAATATGATTTAAATAATAAAAAGTGAAAGTAAGTTTAATTGTTATTATGCTAATCGTGTTTTGTTATAATTAAATAGATGACAACGAAACCAAGACAATGAACAATCAAGGAGCATATATTGTTCGTCCAGAGGTACGTCTGGATGCAAAGTGGTTGAAGACCGATTTACATCGATTTTTAAGCCAAGATGGATTGTCTGAATTGTGGAATGAAATGATAAGAGATGGTGAAGTCATAGGTCCATTTAGCAATGGAATGGTCAATTCTGCTGGTGTTATTGCCAAAAAAGGTTATTTTAATATTTCATTATTATTTTCCTTACAAAGAAAACTATTAAATTGTGCTATTATTAAGCAAATTAATAAAGATGATTTTTTGATTGAGAGTTTGTTTATTTCAGGAAAAAGCGGACATTATTACTGTAATTTGAAAGTGCTTTCGTGTTTGTGCTGTGATGGAATATGTGGACCGCAAAATGGCTGTAATTGCGCACCGTGTCAAAAGTTAGATGAAGAAGATGCCACAAGAACAGCAACTCTTATTGAAAATTATATTCCCGCACATAACATTATTGATACTTGGTCCTGGGGACCTCAGCCTTGTAAGTTTGATATTTTAGAAATTTAATTATATTTTCTTTTCTTTGAAATAGTTTTTTTCATTAAGTAATTTCAGTAAAGTATGTATGATCATTGATAATGCAATTTCAAAATAACGTAGGAAAATGTAAATGTGTTAAGGAAATGAAAATAAAATGCAGGAAAACTGATGTTTTTCAGCGGCAGAAGACTTGACGGCATGTATTCACAATTTGATAAAAGAACAGCAGAATTTGTGTCAAGAGATCGGTAGTAGCACATTGTCAGCTACCAGATTGCAGCAACGTCTGATAATTGCTCGACGTTACTTCACAGCTTTATCCCGGTACAAAACTCGCGAAAATAACGAAACATCGGCTACATTTCTCTCAAAAGCTGCACCTAAAGAAAATAAAACGTAAGGGAATTTTTTCGGTATAATATTTTTACATTTGCATTCTTACATTTATTTATTTAATATAAATAAATGTAAAAAATAAATTTATTTTTACAGAATAAAATCGAGTGAAAAAGCGACAATTGGCTTAGCGCGAGTAGGTTCACGAGCGGCTCTAAATTTTTCGTTCGCTTATTTGCGACGAGCGTGGCGATCAGGAGAGGACATAGACTTTTGTAGTGAATTACTGACTGAATCTTTAGAAGCCCTTCAATCGTTACCAGAAGCGACTCTGTTAGATGAAAATGTCTCCCACGTTTGGCTGGAAGTTGTAGAAAGATCTGCAAAATTTTTGCGTCAAGTTGTGACTGGGTAAAACATCTGTACATTTATTCTTATTATACCATTATAAGAATAAAAACAAAAAGTTGGTTGAAAACAAAAATTAATCAGAATCAATAATTTAATAATCTTTTCAGTGACGTCATCACCGGAAGATCATGGTGTCCCGTACCTTTAGCGGATCAGCACACTGCCCTCTGTCTTCTACTGGAACTAGCAACCCAACGTGGAACTCTTTCGAGTATCCTCGACTCTGTGATTCTCTTACTACAACTCAGCGGCAAATCCAAAAGCGAAGATAACCGAGTGATGCCACCCGACAACTCGGCGCCTCTAGTTCCCCTTTTACGTCGCTTCAGTTCAATCGCCACGCAAAAACTCTGGCGTTCTGACCAAAATCCCACCCCCGGACCATGCGAAGTCCTACTAAAATTCCTACACATCCCGGAAGACGACACAATGGCAATCGATCTACGAAAAGCCGCAGTGGTAATAATGTGCCATTTAAATCGATTGGCACGTCCACTTTTACCACCCGTGGCAACCGGAGTTCTTTACAAGGGTCAAGTACGAACCACTCAAGAAGTGTTAATATGGGGAGGAGTAAAATTTGGTTGTGGAACACCGCGTTATTACACTGATGCAATCGCCGAACTTGGCGTCAAGCAGATGATCTGCACAGAGAAAGCACTGATGATTCTGTCATTGTCAGGACAAGTTTACATGATGCATTATGGATCGGAGAAACAATGTCCCCAACGAGTTTACGGATTCACGGATGAACCTGTTAGTATGATAGCCTCTCATACTGATGGTAAACACTTTTTGGCACTAACTGAAAGTGGGATGGTTTACTCGTGGGGAAGTGGAGCTGGAGGAAGGTTGGGTCACGGGGACAATATTACTTATAATGAACCAAAAATCATCGAAGTTTTGCTGGGAAAAGAAGTGTGTTATATCGCTTGTGGAAATGGATACTCGGCAGCGGTAACGTCGGATGGCGAACTGTATACTTGGGGTCACGGTACTTACGGACGACTAGGACACGGGAATTGTGATGATATGTCTGTGCCGACTTTGGTCAGCGCTTTGAGTGGTTACAAAGTGGTTCATGTGGCTTGCGGAGGAGGTGATGCGCATACATTATGCGTTACGGCGTCAGGTCTTGTGTTTTCCTGGGGAGATGGAGATTATGGGAAACTCGGAAACGGCGGGTCGGATAATTCAAAAGTCCCAAAAATTGTGGAGAAACTTAAGGTTCTGAATATCTGCATTACTAAGGTATATTGTGGAAACCAATTTTCGGCAGCGATTACGGATCAAGGATTGCTTTATACTTGGGGAAAAGGAAATTCGTACAGAATGGGACATGGGAATGAAGAACACGTAAGATATCCGATGCTGGTGGAAGCTTTGAAGAACAAAAAAGTTGAAGATCTGGCGGTGGGTGGAGTCCATGTTTTGGCTTTGACGGAGAACGGAGTGGTATATGGCTGGGGAAGGAACGACTGTGGTCAGATTGATCCGCACTTGGGAAGCATCGTGGCGGAACCGATGCCTTGTCAGTCTTTGGCTGATAAAAATGTAATTGGAATTTGTTCTGGACCAGCTGCGCAGAGTATTGTTTGGTCAGTTTCTTCTTGGACTGTGGCCAACAGAGTCGCTTTCGTCGTGGACATGTGTGAGGAAACTTTCAAACTATTAGATAACTTATTAATCAAATCCTGCGAGGGTTTACCAAAAACTCGTCCACCAACGCAAGACAAAGAATGTTTAATTGTTGCAACGTTGAATCTACTGAGACTCCAATTTCATGCAATGATTATTCACGATATTGATAGCAAAAGTGTTGGACTTTGTTCGACTCCTCTACTTAATAGTCTGAAGCAACGATGCGTGAGTCTAGCAAGTAATTCCGGAGTTTTGGCAACCATCCAGGAAGCCGCACAAGCTGTTCTGCAAACAGGTTGGAGCATTTTGTTACCCACCGCGAACGAACGAGCAAAGACTTTATCTGGGTTTCTGCCGAGTTCCAATAATCCTAAACAAACCAACACCAACAAAGGTCGACAGTTCATGGCCGACTTGTTGGTGTCGAGTTTAATGGTTGACGGTGGTTTGGAACACGCTTTGCTCGCCGCCATTGAAGCTGAACGTACCGACTCCGCCGATGATATCGAGTTTTCACCATCTGAGACCAACATCAAATCTACTGAAGGCAAATCCACGCGTAAATCCAATTCCGAAAAACATGGCGTTTCTATCATTTCATTACTACAACTAGTCAAACAACTCATCCGAAATGGAACTTGTATAACATTGTCTCGATTACAAGCTCTTCAGCAAACCAACAAGATAGAAGATTTCCAGAAACTCGAGGATTCACCAAGTTTAAGTTTTCTGCAACGTTTTCAGCGACTGTTAATTTCGCAGATGTTACACTGCATCAGCACGCGAAGTGCTGAGGATCCGCGCGAACAGGAAATCCTCGGAGCCGAGAGTTTGCTGCGCAAGTATATCTATCAGATATGCAATCACGCGACGGAAATACTTCCAATGGCTGCCGACATCGGTGCAATTGGGGGAAAACACTTTGCCACCATAGCTACAATCTTGAAACGAGATATCATTAGTGTTCTTGTGCCTGAACTTATCGTTTGTTTGATTCTCCTTCAGTTGGACTATCCGATGCTCTTGCCAAGTATGAATTGGTTGGAAATATTATCGCCAGTGTTAAATGCCTTGGATAGATTCAACGTTTTGTCGCCGGGTGTTGATAAGAATGACGCTGATGATTTATCCTGGCCAGGAATCATTGCTCCTCAACACGGTAGCAAACTTTCATCACAAGACGAGCCATCGGTCATCAGATGGGCCGACTTGGAGAATCATAATCGCGATGGTGGTCTTTGGATTGTTGTCAACAATAAAGTATACGATGTTAAGGATTTACGTTGCGAGGGAAGTGGAACAAACATGATGGAGATGCTAAACAGAATGCTTAACAGTGATCCAAGTGTCGCTTTATCTGGCACTAATTTACAAGGTCCATGGCTGGGAATGATGGAATCATGTTTTGTCGGGCATTATTGTCAACCCAAGGCTGAAAGCACTCGATTCACTGTGGAAGCTATCGATGTGTGTTCCATTTTATTGGATACCGAAAGATCACTGAGCTTCTTGTTGGGACTTCATGCGTACAGGATGAGACAGAGTTTAGTCCTTCAGTCGGCAGAACTCGAAGCAGGACCGTGGTTGGATGCAAACTTTCTGAAAGGAGGACTGCAGATTCTACAACCACCGAATCCTTACGAAGAGGAAAAGGGTGAAGCTCGAAGTAATAATTCGACTGCCGCCAATTCACCAACGGAAGCACAAGTTCCGACAAGATACAAAGAAGATGCGCACAAAATCACCGAACAACGAATTACGTCGTTCATACAAGCTTTAGCTGAAAATTATAAAAATGACGTACACGTACAAGCATTTCTTGCTATTGTTGATAGACATTGTAAAGGAAACAATTTATTATCGCATGTAGATTTTGCTGGGGATCATCCGATTGAAGAGATTGGGCGATTGTTGATGGCTGTGATTATAAAGCACCAATCGTTAGGATATCAAACAGTGTCTTTAGTAGAAAAAGAATTAACAGCTGGCAATGCGAAGCTAACGAAACCTTTAAGCGAAATTGTTCAAGTTATCAATCAGACGAAATTGAATTTGATTAGAATCAGACAACAGCAAAATCGAAGTTACAAAGAGGTTTGTGCACCGGTGCAAGAGAAGTGTCGATTCTTATTGTATGAAGTTCGATCGGCGACGAGTCACGAAGTCAAGGGTTTGGAGAAACTTAAATTATTGTACACTGTTCCGAAGTTTAAGCAAATTGTGCAAAAGATTTTAAACGATATTCGAAAGACAAAAGACACTTTGGGCAAACCCGAGGATATCTTAAACGTGTCCATACAAAATGCTAAGAGCAAATCCAAGTCGGAGGAAGATAAAGTTACAAAAATCTCTGCCCCAGCTTCTCCAGCAGTTACAAAAACTGAGGAATCTGTTTCAGTTAACATGATTAGACAGTGGACGGATAACGTCGAATTTAAAACTCCAGTAGTTAGTTCGAATGATTTGACAATGAGTATTATTAATTTCGTGATATCCGAAGATGGCGCTGATGTAGAGACTCTTAGAAAAGCAATGTATTGTCAAATACAAAGAGCCAAGATGAGGGAACGCGGTTTAACAACCATTCAGGAATTATTGATCAAAGATCAGTTGATTACTTCCGTGAAATATTCACTTTTAAATGGCTGGTTAGGATTAACTAAGGAAAACAAATCATTAACAAGTGGAATTCCTCACTGTCTCGCAAACATTCAATCAGTGACACCTTATCTTAAAGCGAAAGTCATCTTAGCTGAAGCAAAAATTATTTTGTGGGCAGTGCAGGCTTTGAGAGCTTATGTAATCCAAGCAGAACTACCCAACAAACCCAAAATTAGCGGCAAAAGTAGTCTCAATCAAGGAACCTATACTTGGTTACGTAAACTTCCTCGAGCGAGATTTCTGTTGACTATTCTGGGAATGTTAACGAATTACCAGCACGCCAATGAAATAGGTATGTCCATCAACTCCGGCCTCCTCTCCAGCGTTCTGACCTTATTACGACAAATCGAGCCATCAATACAAAAAGATGATAACCAAAAGAACAAAGAAACCACAGCAATTTACGAAGACACAATGCACAAGAGCAAATTCATGACAACTCAATTAACTGGACCAGAATTGGCCGCTAAAATGAAAATCGGCACAAGGGTAGTTCGCGGTGCGGACTGGAAGTGGGGAGAACAGGATTTCCCTCCGCCCGGCGAGGGAACAGTTATCGGCGAACTTGATCGGGACGGTTGGATTCGGGTTAAGTGGGATAATGGCTCGACAAATTCTTACCGAATGGGCAAAGAAGGTAAATATGACCTTAAGTTACCAGATCGACCAACTCCTCCGGAAAGTGAGAGTGACGGAGACACACCGGTTGAGGGCGGTAAGGACGAAACCCTGAAACCTCAGCGAGGTGAAGTGCATCCCACGACTTGTCTTAAAACTGCATCCATCACTCTTCTTCGAGTTCTTCTCTTATCCTGCGGAGTCGAAGCCGACAAAGTTCAATCATCAGCCATCAGAATTTTGACCTCAGCATTGCGCGGGATTATTTCAACGGCGAATAAGATCGACCAGCGATTCCAGGCGCAGTTGGCAAGAGATCATCATGAAAGTTGGGCAACATTGGGTTTACTTCGAGCTATCACCAATACTCAGATGCTTCGGGAAGCAATGAGTACGCCAGTTTGGGTAAACTTTTTGCTGAAGCTCATCGCGGATGAAAATCGGGATAATTTGAGACAGAGAATTATTGCTGCGAGGTTGTTAGCTGTCGTGATACCCTCCTGGCCAGTCGAAAGTGCCGATACTAATGCTCTCTTGGAGAAGATATTCAAACTACTCGGACAGTTGGCTTTGTTGTGCGAACCCGATGGCAGCATTGAATTACACGCTGACAAATGTCGCGTATCCCTAACTGCTTCAAATACTTCGACTTTGGCGGAAGAAATAATATCCTTGATACGATCATTACACAGTTTACGTGGCTGGAATGAAGTGTTAAATTCGTTCTTATCGGAAAAACTAGCTTTGGCTTCAGATTTGTTAATTGATGGTCCGCTGTTTCATATTCAAATTAACGAAAATGGCGGTGAAAACAGTTTACCATTGCAGGAAATTGTCATGGCAGCATTAATTGTTATCGGAAGCTTAGATAATCGGCCCAGAATTGGCGGACTGGTAGAAGTTCACGGCCAACTTGGTACAGTTTACAGATTCGCTCACGGTACCAAAGTGATAGTTCAGATGCACGATACCGGAGCTCGCATTAAAGTTCCCTTTGTTGATCTCACCCCCGTGAATGTGAAATTCCATCTGGACAAGATGTTGATGTCTGAATCGTTACTATCATCTTGGGCTTATCTTTTATTGGGTCAGAGTACTGTGGACAAACGTCCGGAAGGAATGCCAATAGTTGCTGGAGTTGTGAATCCATCGATTTTACGAATGCAACAGCAACAAATCGCAGCCTTAAAAGCAGGCTCGGCCTTAATGGAATCTCAGAATAAACTACGACAAGTGTTAAAGTGTTCTGTAACTCGGACTGATGACGATCGAAAGACACTTTTGCAAGAATTATTAGTTCGAGCTACGAAACCACATCCATTAAAACCTATGTTTAAATATGAAGAACTGGAAAAAGCTGCGTTAACAGTTTCACAATACTTGGCATCTGAGCTGAAACATGAGCCTATAAAACATGCTCCAGTAAGTTCTGACGCAGCAACTCCAACATCGGATTGTTCCATTGCTTCTTTTACGTCGAGCCAACGTCGTCACTGTAAAGGCAGTGGTAAACGCAGCAAGTCGCCAATGTGTCCATTGGTGCCTCAATTAGTTGAAATGGGTTTCCCAAAGAAGTTCGTTGAAAATGCGATTAAGAATTTATATATGGCGGAGAGTAACATTACTCCAGAAACAATAGTGGGTTGGCTTTTGGATCATCCGAACGTGAGTTTCAGTGACACAGATTCGACCTCGAGTTTGGATAATTCCTCGGATTCAGATGATTCAACGAGTGAAGAAGCGGAGGATTCTCCATCGATTATGGACGCCTGTTCTTCAACTCCGACTTACATGAAACGATCGGATTTTTTGTCTGTCGATGAATACGCTACGTACGTCCGAGATAACATAAGTGTAGGAATGTTGGTTCGTTGTTGTAAGACTTATGAGGAAGTTGAGTATGGAGATGTTGGTCATGTTATTAACGTTTATCCAGAAGGACTTCATGATTTAAACGTCAAAGTTGCTTGGCAAAGGAAAGGCAATACTTATTGGGTTCGGTTTATTCACATCGAGTTATTAGGACATCCGCCATCGTTACCCGGTCCAACAGCTCTTAAAATTGGCGACAAAGTACGAGTCAAGCCTTCGGTTACGAAACCTAAATACACATGGGGATCTATCGATCACAGTTCAGTTGGCGTAGTCACTGGATTCCATAATGGAGGTAAGGTTGTGTTCATTGACTTTCCTCATCAAAGTAGTTGGGCTGGCTGTGTCTCTGAGATGGAAAAGGTTCCCTCTTGTCATCATGCAGTATCCTGTAACTCTTGTCACTTATCTCCAATCTCCGGACCAAGATTCAAGTGTAAATTCTGCGAGAATTACAATCTTTGTGAAAATTGCTTCTATACGAAAAGAACACATAGACACGTTTTCAATCGCATTGAGGAACCCGGTTCTTCGGCAGTTTATGCCGGCAAACCTGGAAGATATCATCGGCAAGATTTCTCCGACACATCTTTGATAGAAGAATGGAACAAGTGTATTCGAACGCTGAGTGTTTCATCGAGAGACATTTCGGCGATGCATTTGGTAGATGGTTCAGATCAGTATTGGCAAAGTTACGGCTCGCAAGGTAAACATTGGATCAGATTAGAAATGAGACCTGGCGTTTTGATACATTCATTGAAGATCGTTGTGAATCCAAGAGATTGCAGTTTTATGCCATCATTGATAGTAGTGAGTGGCGGAGAAACATTTAACAATATGGTAGAATTGGCAACGATTACTGTTCGTAAGACGGACACAAATGTGACATTACTACAAAATGTTAAAGAGTACTACAACTGCATTGAAATCGCCATAAAACAGTGTCGAAATGGTGGAATTGATTGTATAATTCATGCACTTAATATCATTGGTTACAAGAAGATGTACGATAACCAACTGGCGACATCTGTGTCGTTTCTCGAGTCAGACTGGGAATTCGTTCAGGAGCAGATGACAGCACAGCGATCGGGAGATATGCAAAAACATTCGGCAGTGTACGTTTGGGGTTTAAATGACAAAGATCAGCTGGGAGGTTTGAAAGGATCTAAAGTCAAACTGCCAGTTTATAGTGAAGTTTTATCAAAACTAAAACCAATTCACATTGCTGGAGGAAGTAAAACTCTGTTTATTGTTAGTTATGAAGGCAAACTTTATGCCTGTGGTGAAGGAACCAATGGCAGATTGGGACTTGGAGATAATAATAATGTTACAGAACCAAAGCCAATTCCATTCCTCAGTCAGTACGTCATCAAGAAAGTAGCTGTTCATTCGGGCGGAAAACATGCTTTAGCTTTGACTCAAGATGGTAAAGTGTTTTCTTGGGGAGAAGGTGAAGGTGGAAAATTGGGACATGGTAATGTTAACTCCTTGGATAAACCACGTTTAATCGAAGCATTAAAATCCAAACGAATTCGGGATATTGCCTGCGGATCGGGCCATTCTGCGGCGATTTCCAGTAATGGCGAGCTGTATACTTGGGGTTTAGGTGAGTTTGGTCGACTGGGCCACGGTGATGTGGCGAATCAACTAAAACCTAAACTCGTCGAAGCTCTTGTAGGACAAAGAGTTATTCAAGTAGCCTGTGGAAGTCGTGACGCTCAAACTATGGCTCTTACAGAAGACGGCAGAGTTTATACTTGGGGTGACGGTGACTTTGGTAAACTTGGTCGAGGAGGTAGCGATGGATGTTACACACCCTTTCCAGTTGATAGACTAAACAGCCTGGGAGTAATTCAAATCGAATGTGGGGCACAGTTTTCATTAGCTTTGACGAAGTATGGCGAAGTTTGGACTTGGGGCAAAGGAGATTACTTCCGATTGGGTCATGGCAATGAAGAACACGTGAGAAGACCAACGATAGTGGAAGGGTTGCGTGGGAAAAAGGTGATTCACGTAGCAGTTGGAGCTTTGCATTGTCTAGCGGTTACTGATACTGGTCATGTTTATGCTTGGGGAGATAATGATCATGGGCAGCAAGGCAATGGCACAACTTTCGTCAATAGAAAACCATCACTGGTCCAAGGTTTGGAAGACATGAAGGTTAATAGAGTAGCATGTGGATCGAGTCACAGCATCGCCTGGGTTTTAACTGATCAGTCTTACAATATCAACAAAACACCAGTTACCTTCCCAACCGCCAAAGATCCTCTCGGCCAAGCTAGTCTGGGATTCCCTAATAATCAGGATACCGATACTACAACAACTTATCAAAACTGGCGACCTTCTTTATCCTCTATTGTCTTATCCCTGGAAAGTAACGTTGCTAAACAACAAGCTCTTCAGCATATTATCAATGCCCTTCGAATTATCCAAGCCAGACGAGCGGTGGTGATGTCATTACAATCGCATACTACTTTCACATCGCAGAGCAAAATTTCCCAGGATTCATCCCCAGATATCATTCCTTCAGTTTCGAATACCAACGTATATTCAAACATGGGCGAAATTGCACAAGGCGGAGGCGAAGCACCGGCATGTGTTTCTGACGTTGCTAATTTAGTTAGTCCCAGAGCAACACCCGAGTCAGAAGACTGTCCTCTTACGGTATTTCCGTCCATGTCTAGTTCCGCTAGTCTTTCCTCCAAAGCTTCAAAGATGTCAACAAGTGCAATGAGTGTGATTGCGGCAACTCTAACTTCTAATGCACAAGTTGTTGGAGAAGGCGCTCCGATTGAACCAGGATTAGACGATTTCACTGCATCTCTGACTGAGGAAGATGCAAGATTGCTGATGGATTTGCTAAAACTCGCGGTTGCAAATCGAGTTTGCGATGGAGCAAAAGAAACCATTTCATCAATACTAATCACTTTAGCGAAGAACAAACCAAATATCAATGACATGCTGTTAGAACTTTGTGTTACTGAACTGGAAGACACGGCTAACTCAAGTTGTGATAGTATTCCTCCGGAACCAGTGATACAAGAAACTCCACATCCCTACATTGATGATACTACTTTAACAGGTCATGTGAAGATTCCCGGAGCCGAAGCCTTGCGAATTGAATTCGATCGACAATGTTCTACAGAAGCGAAACACGATCCTCTAACCATTATGGATGGAAGTGGAAGAGAGTTGGCGGTTAAATCAGGCCGAGAATGGAGTGACTGGGCGGCGGAGCTGCGGATTCCGGGCGATGAGATGTGTTGGAAATTCACATCGGACAGTTCCGTTAATGGATGGGGCTGGCGATTCACTGTTTATCCGATACTGGCGGTTCTCGAGCCGCACGAGATGGGCTCAGATCGAGCAATTCTTTCATTACCATCGATTGCACTGGCTCAGTGTTTACTGGATAACAGTTTAGTGAACTCAGACAAAAATATATCCGCAAGATTGGCAGCGGCTTTAGCACAATGCAGTCAATTAAGTAATTTAACTTCACAGCAGAGAATTTGGGCTTTGAAGAAACTACAGGAAGTTTATATGAACGAATCAGGAATCAGATCTGACGTTGTTTTGTCATTCTTGATGAGTTCTTTACCGCAAACTTTGTTAAAGCAGTATGAATATGAAGACTCTGCGGTGAGAAGAGGAAAACAATTGATGCACAGTGACTTCTTTAAGATTCTGATATCAGTGGCGTGTGATTTGGAATTGGATACTATGCATTGTTGCTCGGAAATTCACAAATGGTCCTGGTTCAAACGATACTGTCTTGTTGCGAGAGTAGCTAAGTCTTTAGTTAATCGAACACCTTTGCCAAAAGCTTTCTGTCTGGAAGTGACTAAAAGAATAGACGAAATGACATCGAATAGCGAGGGTACTTCGAAGGACCATGAAAATCAAACGATCTTTAAACAGGAACACGATGAGCAATTGTTGCAGTGGTTAAATAGAAGACCTGAAGATTGGACCGTGTCTTGGGATGGATCTGGAGTTATTTATGGTTGGGGACACAATCATCGAGGACAATTGGGTGGATTGGAGGGAGCGAGAGTTAAAATACCCACGCCTTGTGAGAGTTTGTCGGCTTTAAGACCGGTTCAGTTGGTAGGAGGAGAACAGACTTTATTTGCTGTTACTGCTGATGGAAAAGTTTATGCCACAGGTAAATAAAAATAACGTAATTATTTAAATATTTTCTTATTTTTAAAATTAAGACTCAAAGATTGAAAACTGAAACTGGATGATATTTTTTTTAGGATATGGAGCTTGTGGAAGACTTGGAATCGGTGGAAGGGAGTCAGTGATGGTACCGACACTATTGGAGTCAATTCATCGAGTATTTATAAAGAAAGTTGCAGTAAATTCCGGTGGAAAGCACTGCTTGGCTTTGGGTTCTGAAGGCCAGGTTTATTCCTGGGGAGAAGGCGACGA
The DNA here is from genome assembly GCA_022817425.1 of Gryon sp. ZL-2020. Lineage (NCBI taxonomy): Eukaryota > Metazoa > Arthropoda > Insecta > Hymenoptera > Scelionidae > Gryon > Gryon sp. ZL-2020. The sequence continues at coordinate 3,789 of JABFPJ010001353.1, read as the reverse complement.
TGGTAAGTTGGGACATGGAAATCAAGAAACTTACGATCAACCGAAGCTGATCGAAGCTCTTTTGGGAACTGAAATTGTCGATATTGCCTGTGGAGGTCATCACAGTGCTGCTATTTCTAGTACTGGTGCTTTGTATACTTGGGGAAAAGGTATGAAAAAAAGAAAAATATACGTTTCTCTTTAATATTGTTAAAAAATATTTTTTAATTAAACTTTATTATTAAATTGTTGTTATAGGACGATACGGTCGCCTCGGTCATGGCGATAGTGACGACCAATTGAAACCAAAGATAGTCGCCGCTTTGCAAGGCTATAAAGTGATTGACGTGACTTGCGGAAGTGGCGATGCACAAACTCTTTGTGTAACTGACGACGACAATGTTTGGAGTTGGGGTGATGGAGATTATGGAAAATTAGGACGAGGTGGTAGCGATGGCTGTAAAGTGCCGATGAAAATAGAATCTTTAGCTGGACTTGGTGTCATCAAGGTGGAATGTGGGAGTCAGTTTTCTGTTGCTTTGACAAGATCTGGCGCTGTTTACACTTGGTAAAATAAAAAATCAAATCTTCTTCTAATTATAATATGGTTAACATAACATCAATTTAAACAAATTTTAATAATAAAAAAAAAACATTCGTTTTAGGGGTAAAGGTGACTATCATCGTTTAGGTCATGGCACTGACGATCACATCCGCCGTCCCCGAAAAGTTGCTGCCTTGCAAGGAAAACGTATAATTTCCATAGCCACAGGTTCTTTACATTGCGTCGCCTGTTCGGACAAAGGCGAAGTTTACACTTGGGGCGACAACGATGAAGGCCAACTCGGCAATGGAACCACCAGTGCTCTTCAAAGTCCGCGACTCGTTCATGAACTTCAGGGCAAAAAGATTACCCGAGTGGCGTGCGGAAGTGCACACACCCTTGCTTGGAGCACAACAAAAGCCGCAAATAGTAAATTGCCTGCATCAACACCTATGGAATACGATTTGGTGAAGGATTTACCGTTTTCAACGTTGCATAATCGATTGGTTTTGTTGCATCATTTTTCGGAACTGCTTTGTCTTTATTTGGCAATGTTTCCGATGACTGGAGATTTGTGTTTAAATAAACTTGCGCCAATGTTGGTTTATTCGATTAAAGAGGAGACTTTTAGGAAAGTAATACAGGCCACAATGGTGAGGGATCGGCAGCACGGACCTGTTATTGAGTTAAATAGAATACAGGTTTGTTTTTAGAGAAACTAATATTTTTTATTTTTACTTAATTACATAAAATAATGATTATTATCTGTTAAATTAATTAATTATAATTTAATTCGACAGGTGAAAAGAGCCAGAAGCAAAGGGGGCTTGGCCGGACCCGACGGAATTAAATCAGTATTTGGACAAATGATCTCAAAAATGTCACTGCTTACTCAAGATGTTCTATTTTTACCACACAGAGTTTGGAAAGTTAAATTTGTTGGTAAGAAAAATAATGTTTTCAAAAATCAATAATAATAAAATGATTTTTCGTTTAACCTACCGAGAAGTGTCACTTCGTTCCCTATGAAGCGGCGCGCGAAGTATTACTTCGCTCTCTAGGACGCAAAGAGCTTCCTAGGGAGCGAAGTAATATTTCGCGCACCGCCACAGAGTGAGAAGTGACATTTCACGTACAGGTTAAGACGAAAAATCATATTTGTAACATGGGTGCGAGGTCCATTTTCGCTCGGTTGTACTCTGGCCCTCGTCTCAACGCTCTCGGGGCCCTCGAACGTTGATACTTGTGCCAGAGTATCGACCTCGCGAAATGGACCTTCGCGACCTAGTTGCAAAATATACTACTTTATAAATAAAAAAATATACTATTTTATAAATCAATGCTAACGAAATAGTGGTAAAAAAGTATAAAATAAAAAATAATTTTTTAGGTGAAAGTGTAGACGACTGTGGTGGCGGTTACAGTGAATCAATTGCCGAAATGTGCGATGAGTTGCAAAATGGATCACTGCCGTTACTAATCCCCACGCCAAATGGTCGTGACGACAGTGGAACAAATCGCGATTGTTTCTTGCTAAATCCACTGGCAAACTCACAATTACATATGTGCATGTTCCAGTTTCTCGGTATACTCATTGGCATTGCCATTCGAACCGGAAGTCCATTGAGTCTGAATCTCGCCGAGCCAGTTTGGAAACAGTTAGCGGGTATTGCATTAACTCCTGCTGATTTAAACGAAGTAGATCGTGGTTATGTGCCGGGACTTCTGTGCATTCGTGATATGAATTCTGATGAGAAAACTTTTCAAGCGCTGGAAATGCCGTTTTCCACGCCGTCGGCTGTTGGACATGATGTTCCATTATCCAGCAGGTTTATAATCAATATTTTTTACCTTTCATTATATCAAACAAATTACCTAGAATTCATTATATTAAACTAAATAAATAAATAAATAATAATAATAATAATAATAATAATAATAATAATAATAATAATAATAATAATAATAATAATAATAATAATAATAGTAATATTAAATTAATCTTGTTTTTTAGATATAAAAAAATTACACCGAAAAATCGTCACGAATATGTGAGACTGGCCCTAAATTATCGACTTCACGAATTTGATGCACAAGTAGCCGCCGTGCGTGAAGGAATGTCAAAAGTGATTCCGCTGCCGCTTTTGGCACTTTTCAGCGGCGCCGAATTGGAAACCATGGTCTGCGGAAACCCGGACATTCCGCTCAGTTTACTCAAATCCGTTGCCACATACAAATGTAAAAACTATTTTAGAAACTTACTTCTTTTTAACAATACTTAGATGATTATCAACTATAAATTTACATTTGTTATAATTAAGATAATAATCTTCTTTTTTGTATGATATTCTATTTTAGGTATTGAAGCTACGGCGCCTCTTATTCAATGGTTCTGGGAAGTCATGGAAGAGTTCACAAACCAGGAGCGTTCGTTGTTTTTGCGATTTGTTTGGGGCCGAACGCGATTGCCGCGCACAATTGCCGATTTCCGGGGACGAGACTTTGTTTTACAAGTAATTTTTTTAACTTTAAATTGCAACATTATTTTGCTTACTAAACAAAAAATAATAATCAAAAATTATCGTTTAAACTTACTTGTGATGTATTTTATGTCTTTATCAGGTAATGGATAAATACAAGCCACCCGATGATTTCCTACCCGAGAGTTACACTTGCTTCTTCCTTCTGAAAATGCCGCAATATTCTTGCAAAGCGGTGTTGCGACAAAAACTCAAATACGCAATTCATTTTTGCAAGAGCATCGACACGGACGAGTATGCACGAGTACCCGCAGATACCGATGATACCGACAGTCTCGCAAGCGAAGAACACACATCCTTGTAAAGAAAGAAAAAACAATAGTTAAGAAAAAAAGAGAAAAGAAAAAATATCATTTTCTAAAGAAGAAAAAAAAAGAACAAAAATAAAGCATTATGATTAGATTAGAATTTATCATTGAAAATAAAAGTATTACAATTTTTTCGATTCTGTCATAGCATTGAAATGCAAGCAAATGCAAGTTTAGTCGTTGAATTACAGAATTATGCCTACATTTCGTTCATCTTTAATAAAGCGTTGTTTGATTTTTATTGCTCGCGATTGTTCCTAAGATTCGCGCAACATTTATTTCATTTTTATATAATAATATAATATAAATAAATATATACACCATTGTGAAAATGAATATGCAAATGTACAGCTTTGTTAAGTACGATTGTGATAATATTGCTTAACTCGACGACGGATAATGTACATTTATTTAAATT
>JABFPJ010001352.1:0-26433 GCA_022817425.1 Gryon sp. ZL-2020 | reverse complement strand
TGTTTATATTTATATTACGATACATCATATGAAACATAAATAAAAAAAATAATTGTTACAAATATTATTTTAATTATTATTATATCAATTATTATAATTACAATAAAGAAGTAATATTTAACAATGTGATTCACATTTCTCTCGGTATTAAGTAAATATAACATGGTTTTATATTTTAATATTGTTTTTAATAAGAACGCTTTAATTGTAATTTAAATATTCGCCATTTTTCCGATTCCCTTTTTGGAATTTCAACTTTTTTACAAATTTTGTTTACTTATTCTTTTATACTTCTGTATATAATGATGTTAATTTTTACTTAATATTGCATTAACATTATAATGTACGTATACGTACATAAGATGGTGCAAATATAGACTTTCTGTTGCATTATAATAATATACAAGACATGGTGCAAATAACGACTTTTTGTTCAATTTTCATAAAGTACATGACATGGTGCAAATATGGATTTTGTATTGTATTTCCATGTATTTCATCGAATTCTGTAATATATATATCATAAAAAGCGGACACATATAATTCAATTATTTGAACATTTAAGTAGCACAACATAACAAAATTGTGCCGCTATATTAATAACATTGTTCAATCTGGGATAAATATTTTATTTACAACTTTTTAAAAAGCGTCAAAGTTTCAATCAAATTTTGATTGTCAAAATTTAATATTTTATCATCGTTCTACGAAATATTTTGAAATATAAATATATACTGAATATTCACTTCTTATTTAATATTGATACAATATTTTCGTTTACATTCTTACATTCTAAGAATAGCATGTGTTCACAGAGTGGATTTTTCGCACGTAAAATTCTGCGTATACAAACTTCAATGTAAAGAATGTGGTGTATTAAAGGCGCATTAAGCTGAAATTTAAAAGTTACAGAAGTTTACTTATAATGTTTATTTTAATATATGTTTTATCAGTAGAAACCAATAAGTTTATATTGATTTGTGCTGCTTCTCGTCTGCGGGAATATGTATTGTATTTTTGCAGTTAATTTACAAAATAAATAAATGTTAATAAAATGAAATGTTAAATTAAGTTATTAGGCATTAAATAGTAAGGTTCGAATATCACTGAACCATCAACTGCAACTTCGTGCATTGTAATCAAATTAAATTGCATTTGTATGTATGAGTGAAATAACAGAATTCAAAGCATTCTTAGCTGATACAATAAAATTGGTCTTTTATTGCAAAAAAATAAAAAACGTTAAGTTAGTTTAGGTACTTTATTGGACTGCATAAATTACTATTGATTATTTAAAGTTATTTCTATTATTATGATTATTGAATCAATTGTAACCATTTCTTATTAGATGCTAAATAAAAATTTAATGCAAGTTATTGTAGTTTCTATAATATAAATTACTATATTATTTATGAATCTGAGGATAACTCGACATTTATGTAGATAAAACATTTTAATTAAAAAAAAAGCTAATACATAATATAGTAAAAATATTATATGAAATATTATATAAAATTATACGATATACTTTTGTGTAATATTTGTTTACAATGATGTCAAGTTATCTTGAGATTCATAAATGATGCAATCATTTTTATTATTTCTTTTTGTGTTTTTAATTTTATCCAAATGTAATTATAAAAATGGTAACCTAAAAATGATTAATTAAATAGATTATGCATTATATTTGTTACAGATGATACGCATTATTTTTTTCAACGACAGAATAAAGATCTATCGATTTGTCAGATGTTTATTTTCAGCAACAGTCTCGTTTATTTTTATATAATTCTTTAATCATCGCAATTCTTGAAACTTTTTAATTATACAATAATTTTATTTATAATTTACATTTGAACTAGTTTTTTTATTCATATGAAATCATATATGTTTTTACTGAGTATTTTATAATATTTCTACTTAGAATTTCAATTAAGAATGTTTGTTATACTTAATTATTAATTTATCTTCATGTTACTGAAGTTTAATTTAGTTGATAGAATTTTTAATGAAAATCAAATAAACCTTTGATGAAAAATGCAGATATCAAATATTGACAGTTATAATCTAAACGAATTATGTGTTAAGTACTCACATATAAAAGGGATATTTACGGATGAAATACATTTCACAATATAAGTGCAAATATATGTAAAATAGTTACAATATATTTCGGCGATTTGTGTTTAGAACTTTTACATAACAATTTTAAAATGTTTTTTTAGAACAAAAACTAAAAATTGTTTATTCATACAATTTAATTTAGAAAAAAATAGGTTCAAATAATGATTTTTTTCAAAAAGACAAATATTTATTTATAAAAAGTTAAAATTTAAAATGAAAAAAATAAATAAATAAAATAATGTTCAAATTTACTGAAAAACGGTGAACTTAGATGTTCATCAAAGTGAAGCAACGATGATTACGTTCACTACTGAGATCGGTGACCGTTTTTTGTATTGCCAGAAACCAGACAAATTTCCCTAACTCCAATTTAATGAACACGAATTTAGGGACATTTGTCCTTTGGATTCTGGTAACAGCAAATTATGTAACGAAACTGCTTCAATAATTATGTTTGCCGGTTCTTATATGCGCAGTATCTTTTATATAATAAATACAAAATAAAATTTTCAAATTAATAGTTAAATTCTAATTTTCCACATTTAATTGCAGTTCAACTTATTTTGCTTTAATTCTTTATTATAATTCTATTATTTTAATAACTTCTTAAATAAAAAAGTTTTTCTGCAAATTAATTACATATTTCAATATAAAGTTAAAGTTATTTCTAATGAAAAGATGATGGGAATATTTGAAAATTGAGTAATCAATAAATTACAAATTGTTTTATAATTCATAACTACAGTTCAAGTATCATTTTATATGAATCATTAATTAAACTCAAATAAAGTATAGAGTAATTTGCATTTTAAAAGTGTAACTTTATTGCCTCATTTTTCTTTTTGAAGACAAATTGTTTAATATCCAAAATGTATCTTCAATCATCGAATAGTATTTATGATACCCATCTTTATAAGTACTATAAAATTTCTCTTTCTTTCAGCGGCATTTGGCCGGAACAAAAATTATTTACAAACGTATTTTTTATAATTCTTAGTCGTCTGCCATTTGGAGTATTATTATTTACCAAGGTATGATATGAAAAAATCTAAGAATTTAATTTTGTATTTGTATTTTTTTAATTAAATTTATATTTCACATTAATTAATTTCATTTAATGTAAATATTTTTAATTTGATTTGTTTTTATTTTAGATACACTTTGCCATTCAAGATGCAACCGATAGCCTTAAAGTTTTGAAAGGTATAGTGGATGTGGCAAGTTTGTCATTAATCTGCGTGGTTGATTTAAATATGTTTTTCCAACGAAAGCGGGTATGCACACTTTTATTAACATTCGTTCAAAATCAAATTATAATTGCTTTTTGGAATATTTAATCGTGATCACCAGTTTTTGAAACTGCATTCATTGATAAAAAACAGTTGGGATATTTTAACTGGAAATCCAGATCGACAAATGTTGTATGAACATACGTTGAAGAGCAAAAATATAACTGCCCAAGTAACACGTAAGTAAAACATACAAACATAATAAATAGCACTTTCAAGGTCAAAGAAATAAATATTTAAAAAATAATGACCCCAAACATATGTTTCAAAACAAACGTTTCAAAACAAACGACCCAAAACAAATGACCCAAAACAAATGACCCAAAACAAATGACCCAAAACAAACGACCCAAAACAAACGACCCAAAACAAATGACCCAAAACAAACGAACCAAAACAAATGACCCAAAACAAATGTTTCAAAACAAACGACCCATAACAAATGACCCAAAACAAATGTTTCAGGTGTGATTGTCGTTTCTTGTACAATATTTCTATCTATTCCATTAGTTATTAAAATCATCCAGATGGTAAATCCCGGACCAAATAAACGGGAATTTCATGTTTTCCATACAACATTAAATGCACTATTAAAGGAACACTTCTTTCTGTTGCATTTTATTTTTACTCTGTCTGGAATATCATTCTTCTTTCAAATTCAGTGCTTCTTTACTATGTTGGTCACATTCGGATTTCATATTGGGGTATTCTTCGCAATACTTGAGTATAACATTTTATTTATTAAATATATATATGTACGTATGTATTTAACAAAATAATTTTTTTTGAACTATTGAGTTTTCATTTAGCTCATCTACATATAAAAAGAAACGTAACCGATACAGTTACTGACAATATTCGGTGGTGCGTTCAAAATCACTGGTTAACACTTCAGTAAGTGACTGTCAATTATAAACTTAAAGTAATGCAGTAGAATCTGTGAAATGTCCACACTTTCTGTTTTTTGTAGTCTGCGAAGAGTCTATTATTGTTATTTTTTTTTATTCATAGAAAACATGAGTGTAAAAAAAGATAGAAATAATGCATTCTTTGAGATTCTACAGCATTTCCGGTTCAGTTACAACTTTTGTAATTGTTTATTGTTCGTTTTTTGAAATATTTTCTGTTTATTAATCGTATTTATTTTCATGTTCAGAGCTTTCAAAGAAGGACACGGCTTTTATGAATTAATCATACTATGTGGATTTTTCCAAAATGCTGCTGGAGTTTCCGCAAGTTTATTCATGGTATAACAAACACAAACAAATAGCTTATAAAAAATTATATGGTCAAAGTCTTTTTAGAAATTTTGGTATTTTTTCCCCCACAGATGAAAAATCCAATGGGAAATCCTATGGGTAATCTCCAATTAATAGTTCGAACGATTGATTTGATAATAGCCAATCTATGTTGCTGCTGCATTGGCGAATATATACTGAATTACTCCCAGGGACTGAAATTTGCATGGTAGACGAAGTTAATTATTTTTTCTTACACGTGTATCGAAAACACGTCTTTTCTTCCCTCAAAAGTGGGACGAAAGTGGCACTTTCTCTCCCTCGGGAGGGAAAGTTTGTATAACTTAAATATGTGAAACAAATTTTTTTAACTAGTTACTTTCCATCACTCTAGTTACTTTCCATCACTATAGTTACTTTCCATCCCTCTGGAGAAAAAGTGCCACTTTTATCCCATTTTTCGAGGAAGAAAAGACCTTTCCGATACACTGGTGAGAAAAAATATCGTCCTCAACTAGGGAGAAATTGCCGATTCACCTTCGGTTTGTGCATCAAACCTCATACTCGTCTAGAATCGGCAACTTTTCTCCCTAGTTGAGGAATATACTATTTTATTGTTAATTTAATGTGGAAAAAAGTAAGAAAATTGTATTCCAGTTATAAATCTGATTGGCTGAACATGTCACCAAAATTGCAAAAAATGATGAATATAGTTCAGTGTCAGTGCAACAAAGTGAATATTGCCACGGCTTACGGAGTATTTGAAGTAACTCGAGAATGTCATTTGAAGGTATTTGATATGTTTTATATTAAGTAAAATGATTTGTTATTGCAAATACTTTTAATTTATATTTATTTCTTCCGTATATTTCAGTTCTTACAGATGTCTTTCTCTTATTTCACAATTATATGTTCATTACAAAAATAATATTCTAATATTAAGATTGTGATATTTAAAAAAGTCAAAAGGCTTAATTTAAAATGAAATATATCAAAAGAAAAACATAAATTTTATTAGTTATATTTTATGTACATTTATTTCATTTTTACTTTTTTTACAAATTCATTGAAATATTCTTTTTGATATCAGACAAATGTAAAAATCATTTATTTTGCGTTAAATAAAATATAAGTCTTTAAAATAATCACAGCATATCTAAAAAGAAAAAAAAAATATTAAAGTTAATTTAAATCTAATCCATTGATAATTTTTGTTTAAAGCACATAAACTTTTTAATTACTTACTTTAAACATTTCAAGATTTTTTTTTACCCCAAAATTTGTAACCTTCTTCAAATCGTATTGTGTAAATTGTCGATATTCACGAACGGCAAAATCGCTTTCGCTGTTATTAAATTTATCTGTTGTCATCTGAAAATACATGTTTTTTATTCATTATTATTAATTATTCGTATTTATTGATTGATCACGAAAATATTTTCTTTTATTCGAGTTACTTACGTCATGTAAAATATTTTCGCCAAGTTTTTTGCAAACTTTCTACAACAAAAAATAAAAAAAACCAGAAAATTAATAAAATTAATGATAAAAATGAATGTTTATAAATGTATAAAAAATGAATGTTTATAATTACAATATTCATTTCTGTTGCGCGGACATATGAAGCATTCCAACTTAAACATTTTGTCTAAAAAAATTCATTTTATGATTAATAACAATTAATAATGTAAATATAGATTATATAATTTGAAATAATATTAATATGTGTAATACTTTACATATTTTACGTAAATTGTTCGCACATAAGAACACATTAGTAGTACTCTCGTATTAATGTATTGCTGAAATAAAATATTTTTTCAATTATAATTACTACAATTTAAAAGTAAAAAAAAAGATGTTTTGCAATTATTAGAATTTTTTGTTACTTACTTCGGATATCTCCGAGTCATCTTCCCATTCCTAACGAGACTATAAATAATATAAAATTATGAATTAATTATATTATTAATTAACACAGTTAACTATTAACTAACATTAAATTATGAATTATTAATAATCTTCATTTAAATTTTTTTAATCTTCATACCCTGTCAAACATCGGATTCTGCAAAAAATTTAGATTTATTTTTAATTGAATTATTTATAAAAAAAAATAATTAAATAAATACATTCATAATTTATTGATTGTTGCACTTACACACGTAAAAGTCATTTGTATTACAATAAGAAACAAAATAATTTTAACGATCATATTAAAATATTTATTTTTATGTAATTATAAAATAAATTTGTTATTTTTTAAAATTATATTTTGCACAATTTTTCTTTGGAATATATAAAAAAAGTAACAAATTTTCTTTTAAAAATGACTTTTTGAGTCTGACTAATTTGAGATATCTAAATATTTTTCTCGTGTATATATCGCATTATTTTGCTTTGCGAAGTGACGTTTATTTTGAAAATATTATATTTGATATAAATAGAAATCTTCTAAAATAAAAATATAATTAGGAAATATATATTTCGAATTGATTTTGAAAATTCAAAATTTGACTTTTAATATGTAGTAATTTTAATACATATTTTACAGAATAAAAAATTTTTTTAATAATTGGATTTTTAATCTATTTAACAAATTTGCTGACAAAAATATAATACATAATTTGTGCGATTATTATTTCCAAATTCCAAAGTATTCCAATAAAAATTTTAATGTTTCAAATTGATTAAACATTCAAATTAACCGCGCAGAATGAAATTTAATCGAGAAACGAGAACCAAACTGAACCCACCCGAAAGTCAATTTAATTCGATATTCCCACTCCTCTCGAATTTTTACATTTCATTTCTTTTTTTTTTTTTTCTGTTGAAGAGTAAAATTTTGTTAAATTTCGTCACTTTTTTCATGACAGTCATTATTGAAGCACCGCACATTTTCCATAAAAAAAATACATTGTTTCCTTGTTAATGTTTGTTTAAACGGACACATTTTCGCGCGTATCAGACAGTACATGTGCCAACTTTGAAATATGGTTTGGACTTTTGGAGCCATTGAATAAAGAAGAACCAACTTTCAAAAAACAAATTACAAAGTATTTATTAACGGAAGGAAGGATATTTGTTTTAGCAAAAATATAAAAACGAACGTATTTTATTGAAAAACTTATTTGTAATTATGAAAACGAGAACGCTTAGAAGACATAATGTGCATCAAACATTACAATATTATGAAAATAATTTCAAACTTCGTACTCCTTACAAAGTGATTGTTGAAGGTTCTGTTGTTGTTTGCGCTTTTAAGGTTAGTATATTTGAATACTGTTTGATTTTTAATTATTATTATGAAGAATAAAAAATAAGTAATTATAAATATATATTCTTACAATTAATTAATGTAATTTGTTAAGTTCATTTATGTCCATTTTTGTATTTATTTATTTATTTTCTATGTAATTATTTATTAAAAATATTTAGAAAACATAGAATTTTTAAATTAAAAAAAATTAAAAAGAATTATTAAAATGCATAATACATAATAATTCAAATTTATTTTTATAATACTAGAAATGATGTTCTTTTATTTAATTAGAAAAACGTGCGTCTGATAGAAAGGATATCAAGATATTTACAAGGTGATGTCAACATTTTGACAACAAAATGTATTGTTAAGGATGTTGACAGAATAGTCAAGAGAAATAAGGATTTTGAAGATATCCGAAAGACGATAAAAAATTTACCCATTTACAATTGTAAACATAAAAAGCTTTTACCCGGAGAGAAATGTATATTAAGTTTACTAGAAATTAAGTCTTTTGGGTAAAGTATTTAAAAACATGATACAAATTCTTAAAACTATTTTTTTGATGTAATAAAAAAGAAAACATCTCTTTATAAAATCTATGTAATATAAATATAAAAAATATAAATAGAAATATTTTAATTTATGCAGACTTATTTTTGGTCAGATATTTCATTCAGTAGAGTTGTTTTTATTTTTTTTATTTGAATTATATATTTCTGTTTTGAAACCAAAAAATTATGCTTTATTTTATAAAAGAATATTTGAAATATTACATTATTCTGTTTACATTTTAGGTGTATAATTGCAACGCAGAATCCATCGTTACAAGACAAAATTCGAAGTAAACCCGGAATTCCTTTACTTTATATGAAAGCAGCACATCTGACTTTGGATCCGCCATCGAAAATGCTTAAAAATTCTCCACCAACGCATGAAAATGAGAATGAAAAAAAAGAATTAATGGTGGTACTGACAAAGATATCGCCAAATTCGAATATCTCAAAAAGAAATTCAAATGCGACGCCGAAATCAGTCAAAAAAATATCAGTCGAACAAAGTCTTGTCCTTAAGTCGAATTTGGTTAAAGAGAATAATTCAAAACCAATAATCAATACTCCAGTTAAGCGATTAATTCACAAACATCCGGCATTAATAAAAAGAAAAACGAACGATAAGAAAAATAGAAAAATATATCAGTCGCAAATTAAAAGTCACCTATTCAAAGACATTAAGTGATAATTATTCCACTATAGTTAAAGATAATGAAATCCGAAATATTTTATATATAATACTTTGCATTGTCTATAAGTATTTGCTTAAATTCGATTAAAAAGTTGATAGACTATTCAATTTCAAAAATATATTACTACATAACTTGTTTATTTCAACAATTTATATATGCAACAATCCAAGAATTTTAAAGATTTGGTTAAATCGATAATAATTCTCTTTTCGAAGATACAAGTTTCGAATAAAATATTCGGATTGTTATAAATAAAAACGCAACACCAAATGATAGTCACAGATATAAGTAGTAAAAAAGACAGCAAACTTAAAGGTGGCGGAGTAAAAAGTTGTCGAAAAATGTGTCCAATGTAACAGAAAATTGTGGAAAGACGATAATCTTTACGTAGCTTTGTGTTCTTTTCACTTCTGCATCCTCGAATAACATGGAAAATGTTTAATATTTATTACTATCTTATTGTAAACAAGTATAAGGTTTTATTGAAGCGTACAAATTTCGATTTCGAGATGGAATACCGTTTTGACAAATGACATTTTCTTCTGAATTTTTAATGAAGGTTTCATTAATTGTATCTTCATTTTTTTCTTTTTTCGTCCAATTATTATTATTAGATAATTTCAAATTATTACATTGCGTTTGTTTGTCTTTTGTAAAAATATGTTCTCGAGTAGAACTAACAAGTTTCGTTGGATGTTGCCAAGATTCACAAGAACATTTATTATAATATGCTTGAACTTCCGCCTTGAAATTTAAGAAACATGTATATTTACATTTATACGATTTACAATTAATTTATATTTTCATACTTAAATACATAATATAAATAATAAAATATATTTATCTTTAAATTGTAAATAGTCTTCTTATTCTTAAATAGAACTTATTTTTAAAAGATTATTACTTGATTTTCGATGTACTTCTCAGGCAAATAATTAAAGTTTATTCTTTTACGTCTAAAAAGAAATTAGAAATTTAAGTTATTGAGTAATACTTATTAAAATTGAAGCAAAAAATTCTACAGAAACGATTATAATTTAAACAAAAAAGTATTTTTTTAATTTACACATATGGACATGAGCAGCATTTGCAACAATTTTGTCTAGCAATGATACTCCATTGTCGGCGTATTTCTCCAAAATGATTTATCCAATTTTCGTTTGGTTTTGGCGGTGCGCTTATATTCCATGTTTCGTCTTCGATTTCTCGACTTCTTTCAGAATGTATAATATTTTGTTTGTTCATAGGAATTGTTATAAAATTGACCAGCATTAAAAAATGTTTTAACTAAGGACAGAAAAAAATCTCATTAGATGTTATTTTTTAAATTTTATTTTATAATAATTTCGATCAACATTTTCACTTGGCATATCTTCAAAGTATTTTTATTTTAGTTGAAAAAACGTAAATAAATTTATTTGTCAGGTTATATAAAATCAATTTTGACATATTAACCAAAATTAACTTGAAATCAGAAAAATGTTCAAAAAATGGAAGAAAGGACACTTTTTATTACAAAATTTAATATTTACATTTCTTTTATATTGAGAAATGTTTAATTGTTCTAAATATCTTTAAAACATGTATAAAAGTTAATTTACATTAAGTAATAACGTAAATTATAAATGAATATCTGGCCTATTTTTTCAATTAAACTGACAAACAAAAATGTGTCTGTTTTCGCTCGAACTGGAATCTGTCCTTCGCAATAAGTGTATCGCATAAAACCATCTTACTAAGTCTTAATTTGTCTTTACCGTCGACTTCAATGATTCTTCTCACAACATCATAATTAAGATCACTCGGTGTGTCAGTCGCGAAAATGATGTGTTGGAGAACGCTTCGTGTTGTCTTACTGTGTCTTATATTGTTGTCTTGGCTCAAATTGCCGGTGAATGGCGATGAAGATATGAATGAAAGTGCCCAATTTGAGGGTTGCGATCAGTGTGGAGTTTATAGGTGAATAATAAAAAAAATATTAAAAAGAAGATTTGAACTCTAAGTTATCAAATTTATATATTTTTAATATATTATTGAAAAATAATTTCTTTTTAAATTAAAAAATAGATGTCCAGCAAATTTAAACAACTGTTTAGTGGGTTCTGTGCCAGACCCATGTGAATGTTGCAAAAGTGGAATTTGCGCCCGCATTGGCGGTGAACCATGCTGGAATTCAAGCATCAAAGAACTTCCACCAAAACGACGAAATCATGGCTTTTGCGCTCCAACTTATGAATGTAAATTACGAACAGATTTAGAACCCGAGGTAATTTTATTACATTAAAAGTCAAAAAAGTTACACAAAAAAGTATAAAGCAAACTTTTGAAATGACATATTTAGGTCATTGCAAAATTTCAAATGTGCCTTACACCTACATTCATTAGGATGAAATTGAATTAGTTTGAAAATCGATGTCACTGAAGAAATTGTCAATGATTATGACATTTTTTCAACGCGTAACTATGTAATTGCGTCTGGGTTAGTGGAACTCACCCACGTTGTAATAATACGAGCTTTTACGAATTAGCAAGTAGAACAATCCAATTATACCCGCCCAATCGAATGCAAAATATACTTTAAGCTTTGCGTCGAACCATTCGATATTTCCACTTTAATATTTTTTGACATTATATTATTTTATAATCGATTTTCATGATCATTAATAATAACAATAGTAATAATAATGTTCTTAATGACGACATTTAATCATTATTCTATAGAGCAAATAAAATTATAAATATTACATTTTTTAATCAAATCAAATACTTTCAGCAAGATGAACCGGAAGCCGTATGTGTTTGCAAAGATCAAAATATCGTCTGTGGAAGTAACAATCAAACTTTCTCCAATCCCTGTGAATTAACCGAAGAGGCAATGAGAATGCACGATCCATCGTTAAGGGTCCAACATCCGGGACCATGTCCCAGTCGTCCTTGGATAGTTTCAGCTCCAGATGATGTCTTGTCTCTGTATGATCAACGCATAGCTCTAAACTGTGAAACTAAGGGATTTCCCGTACCAGATATCTCTTGGGAATTTCACTCAAATGATGGAACCAAAGTCCTTAAATTACCGAGTATGAAAAGAAAAAAAATAATAAAAATTATTCTCTATTAAATTTAATTAGAATAAAAAAAAACGAGATATTATTATTAAATTTTGAATTTTAGGCGAAGAACTTGAAGCAGTTGTAAACACAAGAGATGGTCCAGAAGCTTATATGCGAACTTCTTGGGTTCTTGTACCGCGTTTGCAAAAACAACACCTTGGAAGATATTATTGCATCGCTAATAATTCCATAGGCGAATCGAGTACAAGTTCGGTGTTATCTTTATTGTAATGTTTTATTATTTGTATTACATATAAAATAACCAGTTTATTATGTACAATGTGAGTAATTACTAATTTAATAACTACTAAAAAATAACATTTATATATATATTTAAAACATATATATTGATTGTATAATGTCAAGGTAATTTGTAGATATAGAGTTTTATACAGTTTTTGTAGCATGAAAATTTGTGATTTATACATAAAAATTATTTACATATATAATCAAGGTATGACATAATAAATACTGTGAGTGACTTTGTGGATGATTTTCTAGTTTTCTGCAAAGGTAAAACCTGTGGATGAATATTAACAGATTAAAATCAGTAAATACACATCGATTATATGTATAAATATAACTGTTTTAACTTGTTATCATTATTATACCTATATTCGGTATACAAATTTGGTTCGTTTGTTACCAGCCGTCTTGTGGAGGTGGTGGCCTAAAAAAAGTATCTCATCAATATTATGTTCTTAAAAATATTATTAAAAAGTAGTAAGTTAATTAAATGGTTTAAAAATGTATTTAATGAAAAGGATAATTACTCTGGAATACTCCATCCATCTCTTTCAATAACTACAGTATCAGGACTGTCACTGAAAATGAGAAAAAACGAAAAATCGTTGCAATATTAATTATTAAAATATAAAACAATTTGAAATTAGAATATAATTAAATTGAATTGTTCTTACTTTCTTAGATGAAGAAGTGCAAGATGTTTCATACTCTTATCCTTTCTGTAAACTGATGCCAAACAATGTGATACTGGAGTACTCACAATCATAATTACTGCACAAATAAATGTACAAAACCAAAATCCATTCTGCAAATACAAATAAGTATTTTTTAACATACACACTAAAAATATTTTAAAAAATTAAACGTAAAACTTTGAATGAATAAATTGTGACTAAAAATTAGTCTTAAAGGTTATCTTATTAATAAGTATGCTTCATTTTTACCAAAGGCCCAAGAATATGCTGACAGAGAAGCAGTCTTACTCCATTGAGAATATTCCACAACGGTCGACACTTGGATACTTCATTTCCCATTTCCGTAAGAACATATTTTCGCCACTGATCCAAGTATCCCGTCAATCTTTCTCTATACTTCTTTGTTTTCTGAAAAGAAACAACAATTTATCCTTCATATTCTCATATCTTATAATCTTCAGCAATAACTGAATCATCCAGCTTACCATTTGAGCAATTTTTTCACCCTGATTATCAATATAGTACTGTATGGTCTTCAGATGCGACAGTGATTGGTTGACCTGTCGTTGTAATGGTTGCAGTTGCAATTCCAACATTGCCAGCTGATAGACAAGTTCGTCCTGCATTTTCATTAGTGGCTTAACATGTTGGGACAGCAAGTCTCGCATTGAACCACTTATTGACTGGAAAATTCTCGCTGTTCTTCTGTCGCTCATTTGCCGAGCTACATTTTCAATTTGATCTGATAGAGTGTTCAAATCTTGCTCCAATATTGGTCCCTGGATCTTTTTTTGTTCATCATTAGCACCAAAAGGAAAAAAGTTAAGAACATTTATTTATTGCAGATTACTTAAAGTCAGAAGTTAACTTACCATTATTCTATGTTCTGTTAGATTTGTTCCACAAGCATAAAGTAAATTTTGCAAACGTTGTTGCAGAATTGGAGACAGGATTTTGAGTCCCGTGAGATCGACTTTGAGATTATTTAGAGCTCGAGAAACCCCAGTCCAAGTCCAATATGAAGTCATTTGATCCATCTTCGAAGATCTGTCCAGTTGAAAAGTCGGAAAAGCTGCTTCATTTTGCTGACATTTCCTTGGTAAAATTAAGAAATTTTATTAAGTTATCTTTAAGATATTAATGATATAATGATAAAAGATATTAATAATATCACAAGATATCATTAAGATATATGCAAATATCAGGATATTTGCATGAAACTCACTCAAACAAGTCTTTCAATGGAACAGACATTCTTCGTCCAAGAAATACTCTGGTTTCAATGATGGCTTCGATGGCGCGAAATTCTGGATCGTGAAGTGGACGGCAAAGTAAAAGTTCTGCATGAGCTGACAGAGCCAAACCACATATCACAACTGCCCACAGTGCCATCGATATAAAACAGCTAAACAGCACTGTCCTTGAAGGTGTTTCAATGAAATTTAACTTTCGAAGGAATTTTACAAAAGATATTTTAAAGATGATATTAAATTATAGGATTTACCACAACAGTGTTGGTCTAACTCTGTCTTCTGATGAACCACAACGGCAACACAAAGCTCCAAATAATAAAGACCAAATGAACATCAAACATGCAATTGTACCTAAAATGAGTAAAAAAGGCAAAGAAATTAGAATTTGAATATTTTGTGGGATTTTTTAATATCATTTACGTGATTGATATTCACCTAAACCAACAAACCATCTTACATGTTCAAACAAATTGATATAAGGCACAACATGATTCACAATGTTTCGAGCTGAATCCAGTTGCTTTGTTAATTCGGTATTCGACGCCTCAACGTCTCGGGTTTCGTCGAAGATTCTGGATCTCATTATGTTGATTTCTCGTCGCATTACTAGAGAAAAAGATGACAATGTTAAACGAATCTCATTATATTCTCTAATATCATATTTAATTTCTAATTTTAAGCATCATTAGACTTACAGTTACGAGCATCTAATGTCTTTCGCGATATATGATGAGGAACGTAAAGATATTCGCCTCTCGCTTGACGACTGGCTTCCGTTAAATTGTCCTTTGCCACTTGTCGCAGTTGCAAAAGACGATCATCTCTAATAATCTGCAAATTATTCATTTAAAAACACACAATTTTTTATTCTCATTCTTAATTTACATTGCAACATTTCAGATGTTAGATATCATTTTCATTTACTCGATCAAGTCTCAGAGCTACATGAAGTCCTGCAGGATTTAGCGTCGCACACAAACTGCGATCTTCATACGGACAAGATTTCGTGGCCGTTTCTAGTTCCCGTCGCAAACTTTCAGCTTCTTGCGCTAAATCGGATCCTTTGTCACGTGCTCTTTGAGTTGTCTTTAATAGAGTGTCCACTTTGAAGGAAAGTTCTTGTGACGCTGAAATGATAATGCTTAATTTTAGTTCAGGATTTAGTTACATGAAAACCATCATTTGGATTAGTAAATACAATGATAATAACCATTGCCAACGTCCAGAAGGGCGTCCAAAGCGATGTCTATTCCGGTTTCACTTGCCAACTCGGATTGTACTGGTTTGCCAAGTAAATCCTCGACATCTGCAAATAGTTAAATAATACTATTTAGTTTTTATTCTCTTAATTTGTATAATCTAACTTTTGAGATTATTTGAATGATAATCTTCGTTAATTTAAGAGTTTGTTCAAACATTTTAAAACGTTGAACTGTTTTAAAAAATAAATAGATAATCATAATATAAAGTTTTTTACTATCAAGATCCGCAAGAATGGCATCACTCGCAACATCCAGACTTCTCGTTAGGCACTTTCGGAGTTTGACTGCGGTGCCTAAATGGTAATCCCCGAGATCTTGCAATGCAGTCTCCATGACTGTTGGGAACTTTTCAATTCCTATTCCCACTTCCTCATTACAGATCATCATTGTAACCATACTTGCACTAAAATACATTCAAATATTGTAATATAATAACTGGAAAAAAGTTTGTGCAAAATCGATAGATATAATTGGACAAGAAAAAGTAAATAGACAAACATCATGTATTGTGTTCTGCACTTTACGACCTTAACCTACCCAATAATCATAACAAATACAGTTAGAAAAAAGGCTAATAGGCCAGGATGTCGTGAGGGCTTGTAATCGTCTCTAAGTGGACGACAGGCCAAGTAAAATTCAGTCCCAGGAACTACAAATATCAGAATCCCACAAACAGCTACGACTGCTAGAAATGATATTTCCAGACGTAAAGTCTGTAAAATCAATCAAATTATCATTAATTTATTTCAGTCATTTGATCAAAGTAATTTTACAATATCTTAACTTTTTGTCGCTTTGTTTAATTTACTCACTTGAGAAATCAGTCTCCTTGAATCAACTTTGTTTTCTACAGCATCTCTTAAAAGATCTACAAAAGATTTAATTTTATAAACATATTTAAATCCATTAATTTTTTAAATCTAAAATAAAAAAAAGTTAGAAAACATAAATTTGTCTTACCAATGGGAACATCATAAGGTTGTATAATAGCAAGAAATCGTCTCAAAAATTCAAAGATAAAGATTCCCTTATCCAAGTGCAAATTTGCCATCTTATATCTATCATCAGCCGTGGCTTTTGGGAAGTCCAATTTTGGCACTTCTTCGTCACCCCAATCAATTGGCACCGACAACGTTTTATAGTGCGAAATATTCACCTCGCGCTCTTTCGTTCTCTCAACCTCATCGTCCAGAATATCCTTTTGCTCCGTCACATTTGTGCTTAGAGAATGATACACTGTTACCCGTTCGGTCGTTGAGCAATTGCAATTTGGCAAATTTGTCGTGAGATCAAAGTCAATCTTTTGTTGCAGTGTTAATTTGTTTAGGGCAGTTATTGTCACGAAAATTCCTGTACAAATTTTGTTCACTTGAATTGTATAAATATTTGTCTTTTGTATATAATTTAATGATATTGAACTTAGAATTCTTTTGCGGTTTTTTATTCTATGATTCGATAATCGATTTGTATTTTATTGTATTATTCTAATCATTGTTAAACTGGGTTATAAGGTCATATAAAACTTCAACATTCAACTAACAACATCTAAAATTGATATAAAATTTAGCTAAGAATTAATTGAGATGTAATTTTTATGATAAATTAATTGTAAGTTATATTTTTTAGTTTTCATTGTAATTGTGATGTAATGTGAAAGAATTAGCTAAGTCTTTGGATAGTAATAGTTACCGAAAAAGTATGAAGGATATTGAAAAGGAGCCATTGCTGTGACTTTTTGTTTAATTTTGGCCTGATAATTACACGTTTTAGAGCTCAAAGCACCGGTGCCGGCGCGCTACTGCAAGTAGTCTGTCATTTCAATGATTTCATACAGGCTTCCGCGAAACCCCAAAAATTCTTGTGTTGTCGAACCCCGAGCGCAATACGCTAAGATTCAACGCCAATGTAACTAGGTTACTCGACAATTAAATATCGCGTGTAATTCAAGAAACTCAAACAATAAAAACCAACATTCTTGATTAACATTTAAACAAAGTTGTTAAAAATATCAAAATTATGAAACATTAAAGAAATATTGTTTGTCTTGTTTTTTATGGAAATACATTTTTATTAATATTTTATTATTATTATTATAATTATTATTAACAAATAAAAAAATATCAAAAATGATAAAATTAAAATTATGTTAATGCAAATAATTGTTGGCCAAGTTATTTTGCTACGATGAATATATAAATGTCGCGTGCAGAGTATTTCAATTATATCCATTTTAATGACTCGTATATGATATTAAAATTTTTATTCGAAAAGTAAGAATGCCATTATGTTTAATGATTCTGAGGAACTCACGCAATTTTTATCATTATTATTTCATTTTTGTTACACATATTTCAATTATTTAAATTAAGATGTTTTTTATATTCAATTGTTTCTTTTTGTTTAAAGAATGTTAACATATTGCGTAAATTTACTTTAATTCTTGAATTCAAATCAAAATTGTTCAAAATTAATATGTTTAGAAATATCATCCAACGGCAATTATGTCGTTCATTTGGTTCGAGTTCAATGAAGGTTGCAATTTTGGGAGCTGCTGGAAAAACAGGTTAAATGTTTATTCATCACAAAATGCTTTCTATCTTTGATAAACTTTTTTAACTTTCACTGCTAAAAATAATGTCTACAAAATCCGCCTGAAATCAGTTTATTAGTAATCAGATAGAAATACTATAATCCTTTGATAATTTGAGCTACGCAAGTTAATCTGATGTTGCATCATTTCAGGAACAAGTTTATCGTTGTTTCTCAAACAATCGCCTCTAATTGAAGAATTATCTTTGTACGATGTGAGATCACTTCATGGAATAGACACAGAGCTCAACTCCATAGACACTGCATGTAAAGTGACATCTTACTCCTCCGGAGAATCGGCACTGAAGTGTGCTCTGGAAAATGCAAAAATTGTCATAATTACGGCAGCAAAAAGTTCGTCTTCCTGTGAATCCAAAGTTCAGCCAACGAGTTTCAGGAATTTAGACAATGCAACGCTTTTGAAGGATCTTATTTGTGGAACTATTAATTATTGTCCTCAAGTATAATATTTGCAAACTTAAATAATCGTATTTTTTTAATTAAAATTAAAAAAACAAATGAAAAGTTACTTTTAGAAGATATTATGGTCGAATTTATACTTTTTTGGACTGTTAAATATTAAAGTATAAATTTTGCTGTTTGAGAAACAGTAAACATTTTGGGAGGAAGACAAAGTTACTGTGAAGCGTAATTTAGAAAGTTAAATAGAAAGATGGGGCGACGTTTACAATTTTTTCAGATGGACTCATATATTTACTGTTAATTTTATTTAATAATAAAATTAACAATTTAATCGTCTTCTTGATCCCAATTCTGTTAAAAACAGTAATTTTTCAGGAGCATTTCATAAATAATTTTGCTTTAATTTGGTTGCGTGTTGAAAAATAATGTTTTAATGTTTAGTAATGTTAATAATGTTATTAATGTTTTCATGTTTAAAAATGTTTTGTGATGTTTCTTTAGGCGCTGATTGCAATAGCAACGAATCCTATTAATAGTCTAATTCCAATGGCAGTGGAGATGTACAAAAAGGCAGGAATTCTGAAACACAATCAGATATTCGGTCTCACGAGCCTCAGTTGCATGAAAGCAAACGTTTTTCTAGCCGACTACTTGAGGATTGGCCCTGAGTACGTGACCGTTCCTGTGATCGGCGGACATTGCAGGAACAGCTGTGTGCCGGTGTTTTCTCAAGCAATACCGCAAGCTGAATTAAATCATGTCAGTTGAAAGTGTCCAAACTTTCATTTACTTCATTTAATTAATCAGAAATTTACCTTTTAAAGTAACATGAAAAAAGAATAAACAAAAAGTTAAAATAAATCTACAAATATAATCAAGTAAAATAATTACTGTATAATAAATAATTCGTTTGAAACTGTTCTTTATCTAAATAGAATTTTCTGAAGTTGTGTTTTTAGTCAGAATAATTTTTTTAAACTTTAATGACAACAAATTAAAAAGTTATTATAAGAAGGATAGTATATTTTTCCTATTATATCTATCATTGATTGTGATAAAATGTTAAACTAATTAATTTTATTAATATAAACTTTAATTTTATCATTACATCATTTATTTAGTCCGCACTTTATTGATTATTATAATATCTGATGAAGTAGAAAGCTAATTATATATCTTTCATCATAATAAATAATATAATATATATAAAATTTAATAAGTTAAATTGTAAAATTTTGTAGGATGATTATGACAAACTCATTTGTATAATGAAAAGAACTTTCGATAATTGTGAAAATTCCCCCAGTAATCCAACAACGGGATTGGCTATGGGTTTTGTTACCAGTAGATTTTGTATTTCTTTATGCAAAGGTTAATATTTTAATTTCATGAATAATATTTTTTTTTTTAATTAAAAATTTACTTGTGTTCACATAATCACAAAATTGAAATATATTTATTTATTATCTATGTAGCTCTGTTAGATCATTCAGGAGTTTGTGAATACGCTTACGTTAAAACCAACGCAGTCCCAGGAATAGAATATTTTGCTGTACCCATAGAATTGGGACCATGTGGAATTATGAAACATTTGTCTTTGCCAAAATTGAACTTAAGAGAAGACCATTTGTTAAGAACGTCAATATCGACTTTGAAAAAAGCCATTGTAGTTGGAGAAGTAAGGGAAACATTGTTTATACATTCTTTTATTTTTTCCAATTTTATTTAAATTTATCGTACAAAATTTATTGAAAATTAAAAAAAAATCAAATATCACTTTTTTAACTTTTTAGAAACTCGCCCTCGGAAAGTTCGAAAAAACCTACGAATGTCCCCAAAAGCCAACTGTTTCTTGTGAAAATTAAGCTTGCTAAAAAAACGATAAAATCAATAATAAATCAGTGAATAAATAATCATTCGGATGAATAAATATGAAAAAAATGTTAATTAAAATAAAGAAAAGAATGAAAGGACATAAATTATTTTTATATTATAATACAAAACACCTACCGTGTGTTAAGCATGGAACATAATAATTAAACAACATAAATAGTGAGTTCTGCAGTGACAGTCGGTATGGAAAATTGGAAAATTGCTTGAACTATACGTAATCGATGACTAACGTGGGCTCATTGCAATTCGTTTGCAATTGATAGCACGATTGTTCGCGCGCTGATAATTGCTAGTCTTCGTTCTTGCATGGGTTGCCAAGATTATTATGCGTAATTTGAGTTAAGATGATGCACAGCGATTGATAGAATCGGCAGTCGGTGGTGGCTTTTATCTTTCAATTCATATCTCTGATTACATTTCTGATCTAATTTATGTTTCTTTTGCAAAAAAACACACATTTTTTAAATTTTGCAAATACAAATTAATTGTTGTTGGAAAAATTAAAAAGAAATTAAAATGCATACGAAAAAAGTATAAAATGAAATCAATTAAAAAATAAATTTGATTTTGTGATATTAGAAAGATTATTTGATAAACTTCCATTATCATTAGATAACTCTTACGTTTCTGATTAACTTAATAAGATTTGTTGTTTTTCAATTAAGAAGCCATATCTTACACTTTATGATGTGATTATGGTACATTTTTTACTGAAATTCGGAACTGAAATTTTTCTTATTATATAATAAATTAACAATATTGTGTATAAACGAAGAAAAAGCGTTAGCGTTGTTCATAAAATTACTCAAGTTTCATGGTATATAAATAATGAAAATTGCTCAAGTAGAAAATATTTTTTTCAATAGAAGTCATCCTTGGAAATTTTTTTATAGAAATAATCATAAGTGATTTAAATATTAATTAAACAATAATTGAAATCGAATATCAAGTTTTTATTATACGTTTTTATTATGACGTTTAAATATATTATTTAAGCGTCAAAGTTACGTTACTTTAAATATTTATTTTATACTTATTAATTAATTAATTAATAACTATAAAATGAAATAAAACATAAATGACGGTTTTCAAATGTCGAATTTTAATATTGATCATATTATTTCATAATCTCAATATGAATATATATATATATATATATATACAAAAATCGATAAATTACTTTGCAAATTGGTGTTTTAAATGCGCAAAAGAAAAATTAATCGCAAAAATGGGATTAACATACGTTGGTCTAATTCTGGCATTCGAATGTTAGACACTTGTTTGATTACTTGTGTCAATATTCGACGCGGCATGGAAACATGAAATCGAATGGAAACCATTTTTAAATGAAACCTTGAATTTCTTTATAAAAAGGAGTGACAAAGTCAACAATAGTTTATCACATTTGCCAGCATCTCAATTTAGAACATCTAAATTAATTGAGAAGAAAAAAAAATGATTTCCCAAAAATGTTAAAAAAATTTTCTTTTATCGCATTCTTCTTCTCATTTACATGTAGATATGCATAATTTATATAAATTGTGCATAAAAATTGATCGGAAGTCTGAATTAATGAATCGTTTTTGTACGTGTAATTTTTTTATAATAATCAATTATTTTAGTTCTACAAGGCAACCAACGTCATTTAAAATTTCATCTCTAAAACAATATTCGATCTTATTTATGTAATGCTTATTAACTACAAACAATTTATTTATTTCTTTTATTGTGTGTTTTTTTTATATTTCTCGTCATTATTATTATATACAGTAATACTTGCTCTGTTTATCGCAGAGTTTGCTGTAATTTAATGAACCATTATTCTCGACTCTTTGTTATATATATTAGTTTATTTTATATTTTGTTCAAGAACCTTAACATAGGAAACGAAGATTAACTTTGGTTTTTTCATTAATTTGAGTTTTTCATTAGAAAGAAAATTGGAAAATTAAATCAGATTTTAGATTTTATGATTTATAACAATTTTAGGCAGTTTGGGAAAAGCTGAAATTTGATATAATTATTTATTATTTTTTTTATTTTCTTATATTTTTATTATTCTTATCTTTTTTATATTTTGAACATTCATTATTTTTTCTCAAACAATTTTCTCAAAAGTTTCCACTGATCTTCTAAAATCTTCAGGAGACTTGATCCATAGTTCTTGAATTAGAGAACTTGACCTAGGACTCTCAATCCATTTCCTCCTATAAAATCATTTGACTATTTAAATAGTTGTTTTTACTACCTAGACAGTCAATCTAACAATCCACGTTCCTCAATATTTCAAACCCCAACATGTACTTATCAAATTTACCAAAAAAAAAAAAAAAAAAAAAAATTCATCGATGAGTCTTCGATATCTGACTAAACTTTATCAGTGACGTATGTTAGCCTGTGACGTCACAAGGAAGAACTGGAACGGTCATTAGATTTGGCGTAGATATAGACTCAAGAACCACGATAAGCGAAATCACATCAGCTGGCGAAAACTCGTCTCACACATACAATTTATACAAATCCAAACCACACAAACACACGGAACAAATTTCAGGGGAAGAAATCCAGGGGAAAGGACTGTCGAAAGGGTGGGGAAAGAGCAAAGGAAGCATGGCAAGAGCCGCGCACGATCATTCAGACCATTCGGAGTTTGACTGTCGCGTCGCGCGACTGGTGGTTGTTCGTTGACGATCGATGTTGTCCAGCAGCGTGGTGGCGCAATTCCAAAACTAATTCCCTCCCCCACCCCCGCCAATCCCCGGCAACCCCCCGGTTTTTTCGTGATGCCTTGTGAAAAAACGAAACATTTTTGAACAATTATTCCAATTCGCAAAAAAAAAAGAAAGAAAAGAAAAATTTCATTGGCGGTCCTGTTCAAGTTCTAAAGTGATCCAGTGAGTGCGTGGCCTGAAGTCCTCACGCAAACACGTTTTGCCAAAGCAACTTTTTCTGCGGGTAAATTTTGAGCCATTTTTTGGGTCTGTTTTTGGCAGTGATTTTTGGACCTTTTTTTTTGGTCGGGGTGATTTTGAAGATGAGAGTTTGAGGTATTTGGCTTGAAGTAACTGCAAAGTGTTTACACACTTTTGTCAATGAAAATTGAAACGAATGTTTGACGAGAGAAAATTGATGTGATAATAAATTGAATACAGGGCAAAATGATGGCCAATAAAAGTGTCACTTAAGGAACGGAGTTTGACTTTTTATTGACAGAAGGAAGATTGCATTTCGTGCTTCGTAAATGTAGAAGAACATTTCGAGACATTTTTCTTCATTTTCAACACATTTGCGATTCATGTTAGGATATTTGATTTGACTATTATATTTTTATTTTTTACATCTTTTATTCATACACTGAGAACAAGATATAGATTAGTTGATTTCATAGACAGTGAAATTGACTATTTGTTTCTCTCAGTGTATTCAGAAAGTTGCAATTTATCGTGTAATCACATTTTTCAAACAATTCATTGAAATTGCGCAAAATGGTCAATACTTAGGCTGAACCCTTAAAAAGGTCAACCAAGATTATCCATAAAATAAAGAAAGTCAAATTGAAATATAAAACAATTGAAATATTTGTATAATTTTATTGAAAAATCGTTTTTCAGATGAGAACGTAAAACATTAATCATTAGTGTTTTTAACCACAAAGAGTACTGTTTATCACAGCAAACATTAGTGTGAAGACAATAATGATTACTGCTTAAACATCAATTGAGTTTATACTATTTTCTCTTCTTTGAATAAAAAATACAACATTTTTCATCGAGATTTTATGTTCTTGCTATAATAATTTAGGGTTCAAGGGAAAGTAAAATCACACAAACCACGTGGTGTATTGATTTTCTGAGACGTTGAGACACCGAGAGAAATCATTCGCGATGGAAGTGAACCTTCCTTGTCGCGAATACGTGTATATCCTGCAAATTGAATATGGTTTTTACGTCGACGAAGCCAATCGCGCGAATCGTTATTCTGGCTGTGCCATATTTATTTCATGTTTTTTTCATTGCATAAACTATTTCAGAGATAAAATTGTAACTCCTCGTCTTTCGCTATTGAAATATCTGTCTGGTCTGACTATCCATGAAGGGTGATTTTTAGCAAAGTGGCGCTAAATTTAAACGGCTTTTTAGATTATATTTTCTTTAGAAATTAACAAATTTACTTTTTTGTCATTTGTTTATTTTTCGTAAAGCAGTTTTATCAGTATTGTTTTCAATTAAAAATCATTTTTTGAATTTCTAATATTTAGAGTTCATTTAAATTTTAAAATGAAGAAAAATATAAAAATAGTTGTACAAATATAATTATTCAAGTGTAATCTTCAAGTCATTGAGTAATTTCTTTTTTTGAATATTATACTTTTGCCTTGTAATGACCGGCGTTCCCAAAAACATGTATATAATTTAGCTGCAATCGATTTGAAAATAAAAAGAAAAGAAAAAGGGGAGAAAAAAAACAAAAAGCAAAATTCGGAGCATCCGAGACGCGTTAAATGAAATTCTTTTTATAGGCTCGTCCGTAAGGAAAAAAGTTTCGTTCAAAAATGAGATAAAAGGAATCCGGATCCCACGCGCCTTCTTCGGAAATAATGAACTTACGAAGGGCTCAGATCCGGTTGCGTCATTTATTTGCCATCATTTTTGTCGTAGAGATTTGACTTAGAAATTTGAAATAATTGTCTCTTATTTCTTGAAAATTTACTCGGTTATTCATTTTTCAAGATTATTTACTTCTACTTATTTTCTACACTGAGAAAAATAAATAAAAAATATTTTTTATTATTATTTTCATTATTATTATAATTACAATAAAAAAATGGCATATCAATTTGTGTAAGTGTAAAATTTTATATAAATTTAAAGTCTTTAAAATCGTATTTGTTTCAAATTTTATAAATATATATTTGTTGGATTTGCAGTTTCTTTTATTGTAAACGTAAGAATTTTTTTGTTTTGAAAGATAATAATGTACAATTTCGAACGAGTATAACAACCTGAAGTTTCAATAAGTGCAGTTTCAATTTGAAAGAAATAAGGGTCCAGTTTAAAAAAAAATAACAGACAAATGTATTTTCTTTCTTTCTCTCTTTTTTGCTCTTTCTTTATCTTGTTGGATTCCAACATTACACAGCTTCCCGGCATATAATCTTTTCTTCTCTGCATTTTGGACAAATATATGTTACAGTTCAATATTTATCGGAATGTGCGATTTCGAGAATTTAACCCGCAGCGAGGAAGTCAGAACCCGTCAGTCAGACAAATTGAAAGAAAAAGTCATTTTTCATGTTATTTCCTTTTTTGGACATTTTTAGTTTTCGCAATAAATGTTCGGCGAAAAATGAAATACATTTTTGATCGGGTTATTTTTATATAAATTAAATGGATTTATTTATACATTAAATAATTATTTTTGGCAGAAATTTGCAGAAAATTTTTGCAGAAAATTGCAGAAATAATAAGTCTAATGGAAATAATAAAATACAATTTAAACAAATAGTAAAATGAATGATTTGCAAAATTCAATTCTGAGATGAATAGGCCCATTTCCTATACAAATTTGATTCAAACGTCGTAATAAAGACTTTTCATTCGAAACTCATTCAGTCAAATCGAATTATATAGTGAGAGTAAATTATGAATAGTAAACTAAACGTAGATGTTGACGAAGAACTTTAGGGTCGTCTTTGAAATACAGCATTTTCTAATGAAAATATCGTTTGACCGCAGAAGCTGATAATTTTCACATATCCAAAAAAAAAAAAAAAAAAAAAATATTCATTAAAATTATGACAAAA
>JABFPJ010001351.1:0-26452 GCA_022817425.1 Gryon sp. ZL-2020 | reverse complement strand
AAAAAAAAAATAAAAAAAAAAAAAAAAAAAAAATTAAAAATATTAAAAAATTAAAAAAAAAATAGTTTTAAAGAGACAAAAAAAATAAAAAAAATATAAAAATTAAAAAAAAAGTAGAAACAAAATTTAAAAAACGAAAAAAAGATGCTCTCGTTTGGACGAATTCAATTTAATTTCTTTACGCTAAACTTTTAAGATGTAGCTATAGTTTTAAATATCTTATATAATACAAATCTAAGTTGCAGTAGTAAAGCATTATATTCAACTTTCAATTAAGTGAATTTAATTAGTTGAATATAATACAGTCATGTTTTAACTGTGATTTAACCCTTCTCGGATAGCGAATAAGAAATTATAATAAGCATAAGCTAATGAAATTATTTTTCTACAATAGAATAATAAAAGCTAATTAAAAGAAACCATTAATATTTAATGATGATTTTATCATATTGATAATGTTTAACTTAATTAAATTATATTTATCATACATGATCATTTTTATCGTGTATGATAATTACTAAATTATTTTTGGAATACAAATTTAATATATTTTACAACTTTGTTTTAATTTATTAAATGATAATAGAACTGTATCGAATTCGAGAAGGATTAATGCATAAGTTAATTTAAGTAAAAATTAAAAGCAAGCATTATTTATTTGTTGTCAGTTTTAATTTAATTTTGTCTGAAGTTTCTTTTTTCATTCATTCGATCATTTATGTCATTTCATGAAATCGTTAACAGTTGCAGAACTAATACCAATTAATCATTGTCCTTTATTCGCGAAGAAATAAATTTGAATTCGAGCAACGATTGTTATGAAACCTTGTCATTATTCGTTGTCGCATGATTTAAATATAATTAGATAGGCTCAAGATTAGATTATAAGGCCGGATAAGTATGCGATTTGTGTACAAACAACCACACAAATAATAACAATTGTAACATCATTAGTCATACTAATATCCCACATTTATACATTATACTAACACATAAAATAAATGTAAACATTACCATTATTTCATGTTACGTGTTTAAATCATCCTTTTACATAATTCACCCCAACCCTCTATCCTTTTTTTACTTACATATTAAGAACTTCCTTAAAACATAAGATCCTAATCCTAAGGAATTAGAATATACTAAATGTGTTTAAGCTTTTGAAAAAAAAAAAACATAAAATTTTTTGATTATGTATTGATGTTTTTAATTTTTTATTTCTTTTGATTAACCCATTTCTTAACACCAAGCGAACACTCTCGGCAGAAGTCACCAAAGATCTGTTAAATGCAGATTCAAATAAACGAATACATGGAACGAACAAAAAAACTGCAATTTAAATTTATAATAAGTTGTGGTGCTAAGATAAAAAAAATATATTTTTGATAAGCAAATAAAAGAACTTAATATAATGATCCCAAATCCTTTCCTTTCCATCCTGCTTAGAAAAGTTAGGTTTCTTTGTATATATATAAAAAGGCAGTGACAGTTAAGAAAGAAACTAGAATTAGAATCTGAACCATCGATGCCCTCTGGAGGAAGAATAAAAATGACGAAAGAAAATACAATAGCAAACAAAAACATGATAGAACGAATGTTTTGTTAGAAGCCAGAGTTAGGCGTGGCATTTCAGGTGGTTCACGGCATATTCATTCACGCTGCTCGTTCATTTTGATTAATTATTCCATTCGAAAGTTGTGACATAAAGTGCGAGCGAGAGACAGAGAGAAGCAAAGAGGAAGAGATAAAGATATGCACAGAAAGCGACTTAACATTGCAGCTGTTAAATTATGATTGAATGGTCTAATCATGGTTGTGCTAGTTAGCCATTCATGAAATGCCCGCAAAATTAATGCTACGTTTGACATGTCAAATTGCTAAACCTAATACCGCGCTAAATTTGGCATAAAGCATATCATTTTTATGATTAATATATTGATCGCTTTGCAACAATTAAGGGTCTTCTGTATTATAACGCAATATTAGGGAGTCAAATTGTTGGACTTCAAAAAATTCTTATTAGTTTATTTTCATTTTTTATTAATCGTTACTTTAGTCAAATTATATTATCAGTTAATTATCTTTGTACTGGATTATGATATTAAGTTTCTGCCGGCATATTCCAATATGCTAATGCAAAATTTGTTACAAAATCGCGTTAAGTACATCATCACTTGTGGCTTTTAGGAATATTGATACATCTTATAGCTACTTTACACAGTTAATTAAAAAAATAATTTTTAGTTATATTATCGAATTTATTTTTATCAAGACAAGACAAAATAATATATTATATAACCAAAAAGTATATATAAAATACTCTTTTAATATTTTATCTGATAGAATTAATTGATTTATTTAAGCAAAATTCTATCTATATCTATATCCTTTTTTTCCTACACTTCCCTATCTATTTCCTTTGCATAAATTATTTTTACTTTATAATTATTTATAAACGAATAATAAAGTTCAACTATATGATTCTTCGTATTAATAAGGAGATATTTTTGAATTTAAAACGAAAACCCTTAATTGTAAAATCATACAAATAAAAAAATGCATAATTATGATGGGAAAAAATGTGGATGAAATAGAAAAAAAAAAAAAAAAAAAAAAAGCGGAAAGAAGATGAGACGGTGGTCGTTGGTGACACCCAATTGTGTGATTAATGATCGCAGGTGGGCCGGCGGCCGCTTCAGGGGGCTACGGGCCCACGGCGGGTACTGGCGGGGCTGCAGGTGGCGGTCCTGGGGGCTCCTGGAACTCGTGGAACATGGCTCAAAATGGACCACCTCCAGGCACCCAGCCGCCGCCTCAGCCCCCTCAACCCAACTCCTCGCAGCCCAACTCCAACTCGAACCCCTCTGGCCCGCAGGGTGAGTTTTACGCTCAAAACAGTCAAACAAGCTCTACTTTATTTTTTATTCAAACATGCCCGACCTAACGTGTTTTTTATATTTACATATATTTATATATACATATACATAACCCTGTGTCCGCTTCTTTCTCGCATTCACCATGTTCCTTTTTTTGTATCTTGTATAACACCAATACATACCGGATGATTTAATACTAATTATTTTGAGTTTATTTATTTATTTTTTGATAATAAATAATGTTAAGTCAAAGACCTGGTAAACCAATGATTAGAATCGAGGCTTTCATGTGTATTTAATTTATAAAATGTTTGAGTTTGAAAAATCTTAGATAAAGAGAATTATATTTAAAAAAAGATGTTATATAAGAATTGAACCACATGTTTGCTTGACCAAATTGATTGATTTGCCTTAGAATGAATACATGGCAAATTGTATTAGTTTTCAGCAGTTTGTTTAAAGCTTAATGATTTGTTACAAAATCGTTCGTTGGTTTATTTTATTTGTCCATCTGACACACGTACAAATACACGATCTCATGCTATTTTTAATTGTTTGTTATTGTGATATCTAAATGTTATATTCTTTACATGTTATTGTGAACACGCGATTTCACGATTGGATATTATGAACCAACTTTGAGTTCTTACACGAACACATATTTTATATTGATTCAAAGAATATTTTTTTTTCATTATTATTATTATTATTATTATATGATGACATGAAAATTAGATGTTCTGTTAGGGGTTAAGAAACTGTATTTAATTGTCCATGCCCATTAGGATTACGTTTTTTGTACATAGATAAAATTAGTTTAGATGACAATTCCATGGGAATTAGTGTCAAGTTTTATAATTTAGTTACACTTTTGACTCTTTTTGTACTAATTACACTATGTTTTTATAGTAATATTTATTATATGATTCTTTAGATATGATTATGCACAAAAATGTTATAGATCATAAGTTGTAAATATGTTGTACATAATGACATACCATGTTGTTGAAAATAATGCTCTAAACTGATGTCAATAAAACGAAATATATTTTTTTAATTCAGTTTAATTAATTTAATTAAGATTAGGTAAGATTAGTTAAGTTTAATATAATAAATATATTATTATTATTACTATTATTAAAATATATAATTAAATAATATTAAGTCTAGTTAATTCACGTTAGTCAAGTTATAAGTTTCTAGATTAATATAACTATAAGATTTAATTTTAACTTTTGATATATTTATACATTAATAAGTTAATTTTAATACAGTTTGTATTGCTGCAAAAGAAACTTGTATTGTATCGAACAAAAAAGTTTTCAATAATATTATAAATGAATATTTTTTCAAGTAATAATAATCTTTGCGAAAAATTTTTAATAAAAGTGTTTTATAAAAAAACAACAAAATATGACTTAAAGTGTTTTTTATTGAACTCCTTTAAGATAATATTAGTTTTAATATCATCATTAATATTTCTACAACATGGCGTTTAAGATAAAGTGTCATTTCATTCATACTTTTGATTCTATGATCATTTTATCAATTATTTATGTTACATATAATTATTATAATATTACAATACATAAATAGATATATTTATATTATAAATATTTATAATTTTATAAGATACATTGAAAAGATCATTTTCATTTTTTAACTGTGATGTATTTAGTTTGAACAAAAAGTTGGATACAAATTTGATTGGTGATTAAATTTTAATTACATGAATTAAAAAATAGTGTTTAATTAACGTTAATTTTTATAAATAAAAGAATGTTATGTTTTGAATGATTTAGCGTCTAAAATTAGCAGTTAATCAAGAAAGTTCTCTCAAAGATGAACTTTTGCAATTTGATTTGAATATCTTAAATGTCTTCACTGTAATTACGTAATCAAGATTGTACAAGTTTTATTTCAAATTAAACATTTAACTGAATTATCTATAGTATTTTCTTTCTGCATCGCAAAACTAAGAAAAACATCTCCTGGGCATGGTAATATCTGGTATCCACTTTATTTGTATATAATCATTATATTTATATATATATATATACAAAAAAGTATGTACTTTGAATGTAAAACACTAATTACTTTTATTTGACCATATTACGCACATAATAAATAAGTACTTAGTGCAACGATGTAGATTTTTTACTTCAGTTACATAAAATTATTTGATTATTTTACAACAAGTTTCAACCATAAAGTAATTATTTTTTAAATATAAAGACGCTCTGAATGTTATATATTCATAATATAATTAAAAAGATTATTTTTGCTTAATGAAAAAAGACTTGCTTTTGTGTATAAAATCCATTAAATATATCTATACATATATAAAGATTGATATAAATCTATTCAAAAGTACATTACATGAAACAGCACTGATACATCGCAGTATTAGAATGCATTTTACTGAAGTATAAACGTGGGTCATCAAAATCTTAATATTTAATTTCAAATATTATCATTAGCAATGATAGCTATTACGTGAATATATTTATATACATACATATCATATCCAATCTAGTTGCTAGAGTAGGTAAATAATGCATTCCGGTTCTCGTCCTAAAATGCTTCCCTTCCTCTCGTTGTTTCTATTTTGTTTTTTTTTTCTTTCGTTAGTTAAACACGACGAATGAATATCGAAATTCTATAAAAAACAACTTTAAACGTTGCGCTCTTTTCGATCATTGATTCGTCTGATAAGCCTCTGAAGCTAGAATGGCGTTTTTCGCTTGCTTGCTGTGCTCACACAATATAGACATTTTTTTGCATTAAAATCTTTCATGCAATAATTTTGTATTCGAAGAGAGAAATACGAGAGAAGAAATCAATTATGAAAGATTTTACTGCATTAACTTCAGGATGTCATAGACAATTTTTTTGTTCTTTGTATAACATGTGCATAAAAAAGTAATCTCATTATTGTTGCATTTTCAGTGACTTTCAACAAGTTTATAAATGCAGATTATTTGTTCAGTTGTCTTATATTTTATTTTAGATAACATTTTTGTTTTTTCGTGTTGCGACTTGTAAGTGATCGAAAATGGGTTAATAATAGTAAATAATTTTTTTCCAACACGCGCATGAAAAGTGGCCTATTTCTCAACTGTTTTCGGTGGGAAAAGTTACCTATTTCCTCCATGCGTGGGAAAAGAGGTTAACTTTTCCCACTGAAAACACGTTGAGAAAACAGGCCACTTTTCATGCCCTTGTTGGAAAAAGTATCGTGTACGACTTGTGGAAAAAGTTGGCGACACACGAGCGTGTGTGACATCACTCACATTTTCCCACCAGTTGTACAATATACTATTTTTTAATGATGGTACTTCCTTTTTGCACTTATTATAAAAAAACTAACTAATAATTACCAAATTAGTATGAGTTAAACACGTTTCGTAATTGCTAATACACTGTACTTCGTCTCACATTATACTACTATCAATTAGATAATCAACTAACTATATTATGTCATGAAAGTAAAAAGAAGAAAAAATTGGATGATTACAGACGAGTGCAGTTTCAAGTTTAAAATATAATTTTTATTCTGTTATTTAGACTATTTTTTTTATAAAAAGTGCAGGAATTACGAGTTTTTTATGACTACTTTGGTATTGCTCTAAAGCATTAAATTTTAATGCACTTGTTGCAACAAATTGTTATATTTTTATTTCTGTTGTGAGCTACTTCTTAAAAATATTTTTCATATTTGATGAAGTAACAGATTCGAAATTTTATAGAAATTTGAAGTATGACATTTATAAATGTTTCCATATAAAGTTAATTTTGAATTACAAAATTGCATCTTAGAATTAATCATAGCTAACAGATTAATGTACAGATTATGTGGCATTTAATTAATGTAAGAATTAAACGTACATTTTGTTTCGACTTTGTTTGTCTTGGATTACCTACATCGAATGACCTTGTGTAATTCAGAAACGTTCTTAACGAAATATCATTAAACATGTAACGCATACTAAAGAGCCTTAGCAAAGTAACTTCTAGAAAACTTTTTTTTTATTTCAATTTTGTTGCGAACGAAAACTGCTTTTGTGATTTAATTAATACGAAATTAAGTTCAGAACCATAGATGAACCTCACTTTTTTAAACTAATTTGAGTACTTTACAAACACATTTTGTATAGATGTTAGGTTAAGGATGAATTACACAGTGCGATATGGATTTGAGCATAGAATCATTAATTTCATTTTGCACTTTTATTAGATGAACAGTTGTTTAGATCATTTATAAATCATTTGATAATTTAATTGTTAATGTTTAATTGTATTGTTTAGTAGTATTTTAATATTTATAAATAGAATATACACAATTTTTTAATGTCAAATTAGTTCTTGCTATTCAAGTTTGGAAAATATTTGTTTATAATGTATTAAAAGACACTCATTGAAAAATCGTTAATTAATTAAATTTAATTAATTTGATTTAAGACATCAAAATTTCATTGATTTAATTATAATACAGTTTTTTCCAAACTTCTTTGAATGTTGAATAAAGTAGCTTTTAAAAATCCACCGAAAATTTATCAATGTTTATTTTTATGTTACTTTGATCGATGAATTTTAAATATTTTGTTATTAATGTAAAATGCAAAAGGAAGAGTAACGTGGATTTTGAAAAGTAATGTTACACCAGGCTAATAAAAAATGAACAGTTTATATAGTTTTCATTTACAAGTGGTATCCGAACTTTATGAATGCCAATAGATTTAGTTTTTTTAACGATTTCAATAATTTGTTGAGCATAGTGTAAAACTAATTATCAATAATTTGTATTACAAATTGAATCAACATTGAAAATGTTCGATATTGTTAAACAAATAATTACATAATACAATTTATTTCTTTGTTTAGCATATCATGTTAGATATAGAATAAATTTGATTAAATTGATGTTGATAATAATCATAACAATGTTGAATGATGTGCTCAACAAATTGAAGTAGAAAGTAACAATTAGTTGAAGGATTAACTTCAGTTTTGGTGGGTGTTGCAGGTGACATGTACTCGAGGCAAACAACTGGATCAGGAGCACCAGGATCCAGTACTAGTTCTGCAAAGACCGCGGATTATTCTTACTCTGGCTATGGCAGTTACGCCGACACGCCTTACCCGCAGCGATCATACCAAGGTGGGGATACCAACCAAGGTGGGTATGCCGCCAGCGCCCCTAAACCTGGGCCTCAGCAAGGTTTTGATTTCAAAGAGTGGCCCACCTCATGACCATTTTAAATAACTCGCGACGGAGTAATGCGTTGAACATAGCTCGATCTTGCGACTGGGTTGTCGACCTCCGTTCTTTTGTTTAATTATTCAATTTTAAGTCCATTCATAAATTCCATTCATCGATTTACTCCTACAAATATCGCGGTTTATCATATCTTGATAAAGATAATAACTAAAAAAAAAACATCTAATTGGCACGAATTGCTTTCGCGACTGAGACGTATGCAAATAGAATTTTTTACACAGAGAAAATTCAGTGACAAAATGAAATGAAAAAAAAAGAAAGAGAAGAAAAAGAAATGACGAAAATTCATGTAGTTTTGCATGTAAAATATCAAATATAGGGATTTTCTCTGTGTAATTTTGCTTTTGATGTTACACGTTGTTTTACATTAACACGCGATATTGTTATTTTAAAATCTATATAACGTTTTACTGGCACTATTTAATTTAATCAATAAAATTGTATACTATGATTTTTTTTCATCAAATATTCGAAGACAATTGTATTTTCATATTTGACATTAATTTCAAAAATTGATCTTCGCGTTTTGTTGTATTTTGTTTTTATCGTAATAGACACACGTTTTTGTGTTCTTTGACAATTATGTTTTTTACAATTTATACATTAACAATGATCATGCAATAAACATGCAACTTATACATATTTATTGTATCTTTATTATTATTTTTAAGTTTAACTTTTTGGATATTGACTAAACACGCGTACAGCCGCGAAACCTTGCTGCATCCTTAAGTCACAAATCATATCATTCTGAAATTCGAATCAAATTGGTATTCAATTTTAAAGATTACTGAGAATGACAACCACAGTGCAAGCCGCGAGCTTTAGCGCTGGGATTTTAAGGCAAGGAGCACAAAGGTTTATATAAAATAAAAAAAGCAAACAAAGATGAAAGAAAAAGATAAAGTAAAAAAGAAAGAAAAAAGGATATACTAATAGTAGTAACGAGCGAATGAGGCGAGTTAACGTTTTAAGATTAATTGAGTGTCATTTCGTTTCGTTACGATGAGCAAACGCCAACAGAGTGAGCGAGCGTAAAGTACACTTATATTACCATTAAACCGCGCGACGCACGCGTGGATGTCGGACGGGACGATTTCGCAACGATAAAATCAAAATATATTAATAATACAAAATCGAGCAAATTAAAAGAAAAAAAAAAAAACTGAACACTAAAAATATAGCAAGAAACAAAGACAAAAGAAGCACAAATGATTTCTTACGGTAACGATCCGTGCGGCTTCCACGACAGCCTCATGCGTCGCGGTAGAATATAAATCTAGTATAAACACGAGACTCGTATTAAGTTTGTAAGTTCAAGGCTGAGTAAACGTTAAAAGATAAGAAGACAAAAATGAAAGAAAACGTAAGTAAGAGAGCGTAAGAAAGAGAGAGAGAGAGTCTAGATGGATAATTTTTACATTTTATATATAATAAATAATAATAATAAACGTGTATTTTAGAATTGTATTTAGATACAACAGTAGCTTACGTGTTATGAATCGATACATATATAGATATATATGAATATTTATATATATACATATATAGATGATACGGATGAATTTGTTGACAAATTTGGAAAATTATTTTTTATCGCTTATTTTTGTTCTCTCTCTCTAATGATATATATTTATATATATATATATATATTATAATAATAATAATAATACACGTGTGTACCTTAATTATAATTTCGTCTTCGCTGCAGTCGTATCGCTATAAGTCTGATTAACTTGTATTTAAATATAATTTTAAAATTGTAACTCCTAAACGAAAGCAGAGCAAATTTACGTATTTTTAGATAATACTACTCAGTCTTTCACGTGACTAACTAGCCAATGAAAAATGAAAATGAAATAAGACAAAATGAAAAACAAGTAAGTGAAGCTTAAATGAATTAAGACATAAGAAGTGAATAATTTAAATTAAAAAAGTAAAGAAGAAGAAAAAGAAATATTAAATCTAAGCCGTACGCAAATTGAGCGCAATCCTTTCCTCCGTGATTCTAATTTATTGTAGTGAAAAAATAATGATAAACTTTTTGATGGTCAAAAGACAAACTAATTGTGAATAACCGAATAAAATACCGATCATGGAGCTGATTTTTATTAGAAAATAATATACTTCTAGTTAGTATCGAACTGCGCGCGACTCTATAC
This sequence comes from Gryon sp. ZL-2020, assembly GCA_022817425.1. Classification (NCBI taxonomy): domain Eukaryota; kingdom Metazoa; phylum Arthropoda; class Insecta; order Hymenoptera; family Scelionidae; genus Gryon; species Gryon sp. ZL-2020. The sequence continues at coordinate 16,133 of JABFPJ010001351.1, read as the reverse complement.
AATGACATATACACCCACACTCATGTTATCTCATTTTTAATTTTGATATAATTATTATTATGATTTAAATTAATGATCATTTTCTAATTATAGTTGGCTGATCTCTCATTACTATATTTTGTATTTATATATTTAACAATTTAAGTATCATCAAACGTAGATTATGAGAGAGAAAGAAAGTGTGAGAGAACGCGAGAAAGAAAGAAAGAGAGTGTGTGTGAGTACTTTTCGATGTTCTTTATACATTTTTGCTTTTAAACTTTCATTACGATTATTATTATTACGATTGTATAAGATAAACTTTTTTTTATTAAGACGACGAAAACGTTCTTTATTTTTAATATTAATTAATTATTTGATATACACCTTTTTTAATTCTTAATTAATTTACTTGAATACCAATACAACTATTATATGATCTTACCCGTCGACGGCACACGAATTTATAGTGACGATTGTAATATGCCTAAAACAAAAGATTAAGAGGAAGCATTTTTTCAATTTTTAGATACACTAGAGTGAGAGTTCATACACGTTAGATTAAAGTTTTACAAAGATAATATAATATATATAGTTGATATATATATTATAATAAATATATTTAGAAATGTACGTGGATAATGGAGGGAAGGAGTCCGGGGTTTGCGTATGCGCCGACGCTCGTCGTATCTGGGGGCACTTGTCTGAAAAGTTTACCTGATTAAATGTATGACTTAATTATATTTACTCTATAGGATTTACCATAGATTTTAATGATAAATGGGAAGTACTCTTCTTCGATCGAAATTATTTCTTTATAAACAAACGAGCCGTACGAAATCGTCCATTCACTTTTATTATTACTATTACTATTATAATTATTATTATTACTATTATTACTATTATTATTAATGCTATAATAATTATTATAATAATTATTTATTATCAAATCGTAAATTGTATATTGATTTTTTTATATTAACCTTTTTCTTGAGAATTAAGTTATTTCTTCCATCGCGCCCCATTGCTATTCTTTTTTGTCATAAAAAATAATAATATTTAATGATTACTTGTTTAATCTTCAAATCATTTCTATTTTTTTCGTATTATATACGACCATACCATCTTTTTTACAAGACCGAATTGTAAATAAACATAATGATAATGATCTTTTTGTTAGTTTTATTATCTAGAAGGTTAATACAATTTACGTCCGGTTATTTATTTATGATTAATGGTAATAAGAAAGAGTTGTAGAAAATTGTATAATACAAATGTGTATATTCGATGACAAAACTCGGCTCGTGATATTTTTTCACAAAGGCAATGTTATTCAAACGAAATCAATACGGACATGTCAATAAGACGAAATTTCGGAGCTCAATCAAACGGTTTTTTTTACACGGTTAAAACACACAAAACCTAACACATCTACACGTGATTCTAAACATACATCAAACTTACACATACACTTTTAAATACGCAAGTCGATAAAGGATAATTAAATTTAAACCTAAGCGGACCATTGTTGAATGTTTGAAAAATAATTAAAAGTGCACGAAAAAAAAACAAATAATTACAAACTAATGAAACAAAAAGTAAAATAAAAGACAAAGTATTATGTTAAGGAAGGTTTAAATTAAGTCAATAAAGCATACTTTATTCGTAAAAATACAAATATTAGCTGTACGGCTTTAATTATTATTAATTAATTATCATTTATAATTACAAAGAGTCCTTAAAGTAATCTTTAAATTTAATCTTAATGAAAGTCTTTAATTAGTAGTAACAAAAAAATGCAAAGTAAATTAATAAAATCTGAATAAGGACAAACAAGCAGACGTTTAAGGGAGAAAGAAAAAAATTGAGTAAAAATAAAATAACGTTAAACTAATGGGAAATTCGAATGATAGTTTAAATACACGCGCGTGTAAAATGATTGTAAGCTCGCGTTTATTAGTGAGAAAGAAAGAGATAGAGAGTAAGACAGAGAGGGAGAATAGCAGTGATAAGACATTAAAATTAGTTAATTACACAAGAAACAAAGACTCAGAGAATATAAAGTAAATTATTTTAGAGGCGACGTAAAAGGTACCGTGTTGTACATATTAAAGTCTCTTGATTAGCGGGGATGTTTTTAAGAGATAAATAAACGAGATATTGACTGTTAAGTAAAATAGTTTGACCGGAAATAAATAAGAATTAAATAATAAAAAGAAATGAAAATGTGACAAAAGTAAGGAAATCGTGATTCATTAATTAAATAATGATAATAAATAGTATATCTATATTTAACAAGATATTATGCATATTTTTTAATCAAGAAGTGGTAATAAAAAATGAATAAAAGATGAAAGAAAGAAAAAAAATGCAAACTTATCACAGTGATGAATAGTTCATAGGAAAACTATATTTTTCATTGCTCTCAGGGTTGTTATCCGTGCGTTTAATTAGTTAATATTCTCGGTTTTGTAATTTTAACGTTCGAATTTTCTTTCGATATAAACATAAAGATAAAAATAATAATTAATTGATTAAAGTTAATATAAATACCTAAAGTAAAGGCAGAAATTAAAAATACACATTACCTTAGTAATAATGTTCCGATTTGATTTATCGATCAGCGGATAATCATTCTAAGCTTGTTATTTAGTACGAAATTTTAAGCGTTCCTTTTTCTTTGTATAGTCGACTTTAATTGTTCAATGTTTTTCGTTTTTCGTTAAATAATCGTTATGTCGTATAATGAAAGATTGTGTAAATTTGTAGATTAAGAATGAATAAGGGATGAGCAAGAAAGATTGCAAGATTATACAAATAAGTCGACCATTATCTCACTTACTGTTATTATTTTTCAAATTAAGTTTACATTTTGATTATTAAGGCAAATACATTAATTAATACGAATATACAATGAAAATATTATTCACGACGGACTAAAGAGATATATTGATTGAAACAAAAAGCTGTTGATAATATTACATAGAAATTATAATTAATGTACGTCTAATGCAAATTTTGGGAATCGACCCGTTAAATAAAGACTGTTTGTGTAATAAGTCAAGATATCAATTCAAACGTTACATTTATAAAAGCCGCGTCGTGTTTGTCAATCGTTCTCGTCGTTTGTTTTCTCAAAGTCAGATATAATTATACAACGTTAAACCAAAACCAGCAGAGCTTTAGCTCTTAATTATACCTTTTTACGTTACTCTAAATAACTATGTATATTAAAAAGACACTGCCAATATATTTTTGTAATCAAGTTACTTTTCACGCGCACGCGATTTTGTCCATTTACACATACATAACATACATTTGTTTATCTCTTTCGTTTCGTTGGTCAAATTCAATTTTGCATTCAAATAATATTAATGTAAACGTAGATATCCACGTCTTCGAAAACTTGCAAGTATTCCAGTTGCAATATTGGAAACCTGCTGCATTTAACATACTATAGACGACCGCTTGATTCATCTTGTAACTTCAAATCAAATTCTTAAATGATAAAGTAATATCAAGTATACTTTTAATTATTAATTAATTTAATAATATATTTGTATTGCTATTCATAATTTCAATTAATATATAAAATAAGAGTAAATCAATCATTTAAACATATTTTCAGTCATTTATGTTATTTTTAATATAACTAGTCATAATTAAAAAAATAATTTGTACCGATTTTTTGATAATCATATATTTGTATGTTTACTGCTTTATCATTTAACTGATTAAAAGTATCAATTTTTAGACTTTTGATTATAACTAGCTAGTATACTGGTACGACGCACTATCACATTTCCATAATGTCCTATGGGCGGTCGCTAATGGCTTTCTAAGTCACTATAAAGTTAATCTTTGTTAATTAAATTTGTAAAAAGCTAATTTGTATACTTCACTGAAAGCTATTTTTAAAAATTTGTATTTAAATTTACAAGAACTTTAATTAAGTTAACACAATTAATTCAAGTAATATATAATTTTTTAATCTTAAACGTCACTTTAAGAAGTAAGATTACTGCTTAATAATTGTCTCAATTCAAGTTTCCCTATACCTCAGTTCTCTAACGCGTATCTTTGTTTTAATTAATATAAACAACAAAACTCATTAAAATATAAGGATTTTATTTTATGACACTTTATTATCTTCTTTTTTTTGTAGAATTAAACGTTGAGACATTCAACAGTTTCGAACGGGTTTTTTGTTTCGCGCCCATGTGCTTTATATATTCCAAAGTTGTTTTTGTCAGCACATTTGGCCGAAGATATTGGTGCTTGACTAAAGCTTCAAATTACACATTTTAAAGTACAAATTGTTATCTCGTTGTATTTTCGATCGATCTATTTGTTTTAAAGCAAAATTTCATTCTTTGTGTCTTCCACTTGTTATAGATGAATACATTTCGGGTCAATTGAATGTTACATAAGTAATATATATCAGTGCCATTTTTAACTCTGAAACATAAAAAGAAAAAACAAACCCTTCAGTGAATCCAAAATCACGTTGCTTTCTTCAGATTCACTATCTTCGAGGCGTCAAAACATTTTGTTCCAGCACGTCGAAACTGGGGGATAATGGTGAATTATATAAGTAAAAAAACAAACAGGGGTGAGGGAGGAAAAAGATGATAAATTAAACAAAGAAGAAATGCATTTGTAATCGCGAGTCGAACAAATGATCAGTTGTTGTTTTAATGATGATATAAGAGATAAACGTTAATAAAATGTGTCGGCAATGATAATAAAAAGGAGAAAAAAGTTAAAATAATGTGAAAAAATTGTAAACTGTAATTAAAGACGACACCTTGTATACTTGTAACTTTTAGATTTGTATTCGTAAGATAGTGCCCCCGCATACGAGACGCTTATATTAAATAGTTTTACGGAAACACGCAATTGTTGTTATAAGTTGCGACGAGTATATTTATTGTACTTGAGGCTCTTTACGCTCGCTCATTACAAAACCAATACCAATTCCCAGTGTCTCTTAATATTGTATCGAACCAGGATGCTCGACTCCATTGTTCCAATTCAGCTACATTCTTTGTCTTAGTTTTCTTTTTTAACAAGTAAAAGCAAGCTTTTATTGCAAATCTAACTAACCTTTCCAACAAAACAACATTTTTTAAATGTTACATCAAATATTTTGTCAAAAACTGACAGACAAAGAATTTAGAGTCGAGTGTTCTGTGTTTCTGTAGTGCTGTGCTCCAGGCCAAAGCGCATTATCTCTAATTATTATTATGATTATTATTATACTTTAACTATATAACATTATACAATTAAAAGAAAAAAAATGATATACAATGAACATAATCTATACGGTTTAATGGCTATTAGAGACATAAGTTTAAGTTGAGAGAATCTGATGATATAATGGGAAGCAATTATATCGATAATAAGTACATAAATTCATGGACAAGGATTTTAAGTAGTAATCACGGTGACCTTATAAACATCATAAATGTATAACAGTATATGTGTGTACAAAAACGTATGTGCATTTATATATGTATATATACGTGCATGATGCTATATATATACACATAATACTGACTCTGAAAAAAACAAATATTACAATTATTATAATCGTATATTATATACATAAACACATTTTTAATCATTGTTACATGAATATTCCACCACATCATTCATTGTCCAAGTTTGAGCGACTTTGATGATTGATATATCGTCTAATGTCACTCAGGCTTGTTTTGTACCTATCTTGTTCCTTTTTCCTCACCTTAAATCAATAAGTAGGAGATTATCCACGAGACGTCTAGACAGTTTTCTCCTTTTTCCAAATTACTACTAAGATTATAAGGTAATCAACAATGTTTCACCCGTTGGAAGGATTTTGCTAGAAGAAATACAATTCAAAGACCAAGAGACAAAATGAAAGAGAGAAAGGAGGAGCGAATGAGAGAGAAAATTTGAGAGTGAGAGATGTGGTGAAATTAATATGACTAATGGCAAAATGGCATGAGGATGATATCTAGAATTAAAACAAAAGAAATATTCAGAGTATATGTACATATAATCATAGGCAGTTTGTTAATATGTCCGCGTATTGATTTGGACATTTAATGATACCTGCTATATGCACCATCAATTATGATCATACAACACCATTTATGTATTTAAAAAGTAATTAATCGTAATTATATTCTACAATTAATGTGACTATTGCCATAATGACTGTAACTTGTAAACTTATTTATGATATCTGATGACAATGACCTTAGTACAACTTTTGACTAAGCCCGGTTAACCGCGATCCTGCAAACAAATCGCGCACGGTCGCAACACCACTTTGTACCAATTGCTATTTCTCTTCCTTTTTAAGTCGGATGCCTGCTTCATAGCACTTTTTGCCCTGAGACATCTCAAAAACCTAATCGATCCGTGATTGAAAGTAAACCTGGCTGTACACTGAGCAAAATCCGGCATACTTCAGACAACTAAGACAACTTTATTCATTAATGCATTTGACTCGTAATTATTCATTCATAGGTAGTGACAACTAAACATTTTAGTTAACTAATTTTTAATTGTTTAATTTGTTGAACAAATTAAACATTAAAGTAAGTGAAGAGATCGATGATTTTGACAAACGTAGTTTGATCAACTAACATGTTTAGTTATAACTATTTCAATATTTAGATTTTCGGAATTTGACTAATCACTTTCAAAGACAACATAACTTAAAAGAACTAATTAATCCCTTTGAGTTCAGTTATTTATTTGAAGTAAATTCTGTGTTAACAAGGCTTATGTTAAATATTAAATTTAGAGTAGAATATTAAAATGAATAGTTTATAAAGCTAGCTTTTGAATTCTGTTTCGTAATTCAATCAAAATGAATATCAAAATAGTGGAAACGGACATTATAAAATTGATATTTAGAAATAAAGGATTAATTAAGAATTGAATAATGAACAGGAAATGTTTTTGATGACGCCAGGTGAGATTATTTAAATAAAAAGGTAACAGACTCACACTCGTCTGTAAACCATTTTAGTTTAATACTTTAATAAGGTTTCGTTAAATTACAATTAAGGATACTATTGATCAAGTATTTTCACAAATACCTCGAAAATTTATAATAAGAATGAGTTTTCCATTGAATTACTAAATGAGAGAGTTGCAATTGTACTGTTATTTCGATACACTGCATTAAATTACTATAAAGAAAGAAACAAAACCAAGGCAAACACGTGACTGAGAGAAGGAGTGTTTCCAGTTCCCGCGTTTTTTTCGTCCGTTTTAAGAACTGATTAAAGATATCACGTAGCTCTGATTCTCGATTGAACATAATAAAAAAAAATAAGACTACTTAGCTTAATTATAAATTAAATCTGATCTTCAACTAGGAAGTGAGTTTTTCGTAGATTTTAATCCTAATGACATATAAAAGAAGAATAAAATATTTAAGCAGTGACTATATAATTTCTTGTGAATTATTGTAAAATAACTTGTAAGTCAAGATTGATGATGACAATTGAATAAATAGTTCAAAATCGATAACTAGATTAAGTTGCAATTAAGATTGGTTCTGATTTTAAACAGGGTACACGATTTATTCTTAGGACTCTGATTGTGTAGCAAAAGGAATTAGACGAATAATTCCACATATCGCGAATCGAATAATTGTAATTGATACGAATAATTAACTTGAGTATAATTTTTGTACATTTATACAAAATAGTGTCTTGATTAATTGTATATTATTAACGTATAAGTAATAATATAGAAAATAAAAATATCAATTCTGTCACTTTTGACATTTTTCCTATTTGTAAGAGCAATATTAGATTACCGTCAAACAAAATTATTAAGTGCTCAAATCATTTCTTTCAAACAATCCTTTTTTTTAATTATCTGTTTAGTAATGAACAAATTATCACATTTTTTTAAATATTTGTTTCAAAATATGTACCTTTGAAAATTTGTACAATTTTTATGATAAAGAATACTACTAATAAATTAAGTTTCATTTATAATATTTTATATAAAGAACTATAGACAATGATAAGAATAACTGATATATTTACATTTTGAAAATTTTACATACAAATCAATTTCAAATGACTGATCTTTTGATGGTAACTGATTTTGTGTAAAATTACTTTATCTTCCAATAATTTATTTTTCATCAATCTTTCTCTTGATAGTTTGTTCGGGAAGTTACTCTTGACGAATAAACCTGTAGGAGTTAATAGAGATAAACGAAAAAATAAAAAAAGAATGAACAACTTTTAAGATGTATCTTTTGAACGTGAAGCCTTAAAATATCGATGAATTCGATGTTAATTCCAAAGTAAGTCAGTTCTTAAGTCAGCTGGGACCCGATACGAGATGAAACTAAAAGTAATATTGAAACAAATAAGAAATCGTTTTCACTTTAATGATATAGTTAGCTGATAATCTGTACAAAAAAAGAAAATACAATACACGCGATTCTATATTGATAAGGGGAGCAAGATGAGAATCATAAATAAATGAGCCTTAATTAACTATACATAATTTATTATAGATGCAAATTTCAAGTCAGTGATATACGGAGTCTATTAGATTATATTTCGTGATCGTTATGTGAGAATATCCATGTGAATTATGCGTTAAATCATATCGACTGGATCGATCGGTGTTTTTTTTGTGTGAATGAGTGTCTACGAATGACAGATACACAAATAAATGACAGTATATTACAAATAAGTATTTAAAGAGATGCTCGGGGCAAAGAGGAATTCAAGCTGAAAATTGTTCGTTTCGATTTGTGCATTGATTGTGGAACGATTAACGGATCCTTTTATTTCCATGAGATGGTTCTTTTTATGGACCAACGAGGAACTCTGGATTTAACTTTGCGAGTTAAGTATAACTTTACTTTTCGTTCCATCACTAGAATAAAACGTTTTAAAATAAGAAAATTTTTTACATAGCATTTTTTTTATTAATTATTTAGTTACTTTTAATTAGTTTAATTTTTTAGTTTAAGTTTTAAGGATTAATTTTAAGGTAATATTTGTATTAGAAATTAAAAATTGCTTAAAAGATACTTAAGTTAAAATTATAATATAATTTTATTTTTACATTTCAATTGAATAAAACCAATTTTTCGTGTCATTTTTTTAATATTAATGAATACTTTTTTAAAAAATATTACTATAATTTTTAATCTTAAGTTATTATATAATGAAAATAATTCAATATAAAATTAAAAGTTTATGTAGTTTAGACATAGTACACGCAAAGCAAAATTAACAAAAAATTGAAAATTGAAAATTTACTGAACTTGCAGGGACAGATGCAAAATTTCGTTGAAAATGATTTAATTTTTATTAAAAATTATTTTTCACGAATTTTTCATGAGTTTTCAATAAAATTTCATTGAAAAGTTCAATAATTTTTTGCGAAATTTGTATTTGTCCTACTGCAAACAACAAAACTACTGAAAATTGAGTAAATTGTCAATTGTAAACCTAATTTTTTAGATTACTCGTGCTCTGCGTGTAAGGATTTTAATTAATTTTGATATATATATTATGAATATTTTAAAACATTTCAGCATATAATCTATAATAAAACGTCATTAATAAAATATATATTAATCGTGTTAAATGTTAAGTTATTTGTGTTAGTTTTTAATTTATTTTAAGTTAATTAATTTTATTTTAAGTTTCTTAAGAGTGTGTGCTTTAATTTTTATTTTACATTCTGTACCATAGTTCCTCGTTAGTCTTTTTGGATATTCAGTAATGAAAGAATCAAAGTCAATCTCTTCGGAAAATCTGTTTTTGGCTAAACATGTAGCAGGCACATAACGTGATAATATTAAATGAATAAATTACAATAAACATAAAAAAACATCTTTATAGTTAAAAATCATATTTACAAAAAACTATCACGAAAGTTGCGTGATAAAGAAACGTAGATGAAAGACAATGTTTAGGTCAATGTTGCATTCGATTAATAATTACAGCAAACAATATTTAACTCCATTTAAACATTTATAATACAATTTCTAAGAGATAAATAATAACGAAATAATTCCGCTTTGTACAAAGATGAACTTTTCCAGAAATTAACTCCACTTATTACATTTGACATTTTTGCTTTTTTATCTCTAATTTCTTCATTAATTATTTTTTTTATTTTTCAGTTTCATTTATAGTTTTAAATGAATGTAATGCATTTAATTGAATTTAAATTAATTGTTATTAAAAGTTTAAACCATGATAAAAAAAAGTATGTTATTTTTTGATTAAGAATAATGTTTTTGAATCAAACGATTTTTGTTCAAATGTAAAATGTGACTTAAATTGTTGGAATGTTCTCTGAAAAGACAAGCGGATTTTTAATAACTGTTTCTCTATGTTGGACGTGCACTTATATACATATATATCATACGGAGACAGCCGACACAGTTTCGTCGATGATTTTGACGTACGTTTTGAATTTGACGTCAAAATGAGCTCGCAGAGAAACTGGTCCGGCAATCATCCAAGACCAAATTGATGGACTTTTAGAGAACAAAGTATTGTTAAATTAAAGTTACAATGTGTAAACTTTGAATAGAAACACAATCACGTACCTTACATCAATATCCAGGGCTTAAGATTTTTGGTCTAATCTATCGCGCGTCAACGGATTTGGAAATGTTACGCTGATATTTAGGTTTAGATTTAACGAAGACTGTTCAAACAAGCAAGTGTCAAAGTGCAGGTATAATTATCGATACGAAACCTAGAACTAATTAACCGACGCATTTTATTCGCTATTCGACTTCTTAATGATCGGGATAATAGTGTTTGTTATTCGATCGTTCGTTCAGTTAGGATATAATTAAAAGTCATCGGTCGATGAAACATCACATTGCATTAGTCGAATTTGATTCAAATAAGCATTCTATTTGAATATATTAATGTTTAGTATTTTGTGTATTCATTTCTACAGAATTGCAGTATTGTAATTGTAAAGGGAAAATAAATAATAGTATATATGGTAAAATAAAGTTAAGTATACAAATTGAATATTTTTCGATCAACACAAATTTATCCATATTAAAATCAATCTTTGACACACATTTTCGCGGTGCAAACGATATTTTTCATCACAAATGCAAGTACAAGTCAGACTTTGCTTCGTGGATTTGAGGGAGTAAAGTGGAATTTTGCTCCTTAGGGAGCAAAACAGTCTCCCAGCAAAGCTTAAGTCCTCGTATATAATATAACACATAACAGTCCTAGGAAGCAAAGCTTCGCTTGTGTTTCGCTCTGAAGGAAGTAGAATTCAGAGAGCAAAGTCTGACTTTGCGAGTATGTGTAATGAAAAAAAGGTTTTATTATTCGCAATCATAGTCCTTTATCATTTCAATTAAAGTCATATGTTGACTTTAACAATTTGTTAATTTAAAAATGTGACCTTCTCAAAAATCAACAATTAAAATATAAATAGAATAACATATATTTGATAACGAATTATAAATCGCATTTTTACTTGAAATTAATCACTTTCATTTGTTATTTATATTATTATTGATATTTTTAATAATTATTATTTAACAAATTAGATAATTGATTCAAGTAATATATCTCATGGAATCATCACTGTCATGAAAATAAGTTACAGTGTATGAAGTCATGAACAAATTTGAGTTAAAATGTTTCGGGTATAGTGCAACCAAGCAATTATGTTTGGTAGTGCTTTAAACTGCGCTCACGCATTGCTCGGTTTATGCAATTACTGCTAAATCGAATTCATTGTACATGACAGAGAATTTTATAAAATTATCACAAAGATGAACTACGATCCGGCAAATTACGTTATTCTGACTGAAAGCTGCTAAAGCCGATATCAGCGAGAACGATCGTGTTATTTGTTTTTGTATCATAGATTTTCAAGCGTTCAAATTTGCAAAGGACCATGTGCGGATACGTATATATTTGATTGCATGAAAAACCTGCAAAAAGACGTTTCGAGATTTTTTATTTACTATAACATTTGTTGAAACAGAAATTATGCAAATTAATGTAAATGTTACGTTTAGTTGTGTATTTTTATACACTAGGAAAATAATATTTAGAATTTCGTATATTATGTACAGTTGTTATACATACATTATAAAAATAATAAAATATTTGTAAATAAAATGAAAGATATTTGAGTATAAAATATTATAAAGATTTATAAGTGTATTAAGTATATCACTTTTTTATTATATCTTTGAATGTTCGATAAAATATACAACAATTCTATTAAATTAAATATAAAACATGTTAAGAAGTAACAGTATTTTTTTGTTTTCTTGTTTTCTTGACTTGTAATGTTATAAAAAACAGTAAAAATTAATAGAGCCTTATCAAGATTTGTCTGATTATACTAAATAATATATAGAAACTTCTGAATACTAATTTCCCACGTGTATCTAAATGCAACTAAAATGAAATAACAAGACGAAGCTGAAATGTAAAAAGTGAAATAAAATCATTAGATTTGAATTGTTAGGTGTAATTTGATATATATAAATTACGTTAAGTAAGAGATTTGATTTTATTTTTATAAATTAAATCGATAAAGTCGTAAGAACAAATGAGAATGTAGACTTGTGATCAGCTGTGGATTCATTCAGTGCTAGATTCTGTACAAATGTATTATATTCGAATAAAATTGTTAAATCTTGAAAGACAAATTACATTGTCATTCTAAACATTAGAACCTGTGTAATTTTTCACTATATATATATATATATACTTTCCACTTGACTGCGAAGAAACGAAAGAAAAATAAGTAAATGTTTTAGAATAGAATAATTAGGAATAATATTTAATCTTGCCGTACCCGTTATATAGTTAATTGTAAGTAAAAAAAGCAAAAATTGCTTCAAACATTCTAAAAGTTACAAAATAGTTACATAATGAATCTTGTTTTCTGTGGAAATTATACAGGTTCTACTGTGCAACTTAATTAATCCATTTGAATTGACTTCAACGACGAAAACAAAATAACCAACATGTGCGTTGTTCCTTAATTCCTGGGACGGAACTCTCATGATTATAAAATAGGCACAAATACGCGCGAAAGTAAAAATAGTGTTACAATTTTAATTAATCAATAACGATGAAATAAAAAATGAATAAAAGAGCGCATTGTTGTTAAAATTAAACTAAAGTAACAAATCAATCAGTTAAGCGGCATGAATTAATGGGTTAAGATAGATGAAATAATGCAAACGAAGTAACCAAAAGAGACGATATTTTTCAAATAGAATTATAAGTATCTTATTGTGTTCTCAAGTTTAAGTCCAGGAGAGGATTGATTTTGACTTTTGGATTTTAGTTTCAAATGAAGTAACACAAGATAGACGGAACAATAGGTGGAATGAAAGATTGCCAAGTCTTTAAGCTCGAATGAGCAATTTGAAATAATAAATAAACTATATCGTGCGTTTAGTAATAGAAAAAAAAGAACCAACAATTAAGTAAGAGATTAACGAAATAAATAATTAAACAATTTTTTCATACGTAAATATGACTTTTAGTCTGTATTCACTAAAGTGTGATGAAGAATACGAGTGTCAGCGTAACATTTCGGAATCGAAACCCTGCCTCTCGAACCCCTTCTTTCGAGTCAGCTTCGTTGGTGAAATTGAATTTAATTATTGATACAGAAAACAACTGTGCGAGACATTTATTTCAATCAAAAGGTCTTGTATTTAAAGTAGCTTCAAAAATACAAAAGATGATTACATTTTAAGAGATTACTTTTTGAAATACTGTATATTTTAGCTGTAACAATTTAAGTGTAAAAATGAAATTAAAGTCAATGTTTCTTGTTAGGATAACTAAATGTGTCGTTCCGAACAGTAAAAGACTATTTCAAACTTATTTTTTAAGTTTGATACATTTTTGGTTAACTTTACATTGTTATATTTCATTAAAACAATTTTTTAATAAGTTTCTTATGTCAGTAAAGTTCCTATAATATAAATTTAAATATCTTAATAATATAGTTAACGCTAAAATAGGATAACATAAATGAGTAAGTATTTGAAAAGAATTTTGCGAACTGACGTTGTATCTATCTGATTTTGTATTCTTTTTTTACGATGAAATATGAAAGCATACGTTGAATGAAAAATGAAGATAAATAGAACGATTCATTCCTATAGAAACCATGTCTACAAATCAAAAACGTACATTCGATTACATTGTTTTCTGTATCATATTATGCATTTCAGGCGTATTATATCATAGTTATCGATGTAAAATGACATAAAGGAAAATATTTTTTATAAATAATACATAAAACACATTCAACGCCTGCGTACTTTTGGTGACGACAAACCTTTTTTCTCTTTAAAGGTTCTCTTGTTTCCAAAAGACAGGCGATATCGTACAAGCTATATCAAAAAAGTAAAAAAAAAAAAAAAAAAGAACAGATAAATTTAGAACTCACTGTTTTTTCAACCGTTATTTCGGGTCTGCCATTTTTATGCGAAACGAATTATTTTTCATAATTGTTTTTTTATTGCGAAAAGCGTTGCTAGTTGCAGGCATAATTTAACAGTTTTTCTAAAAAACATTAAGAACAAAACTTTTTAGCTAGAAATTAAAATGATTAAATAGTTCAAATAGATATAAATTGAAATATTTTTGTAATCGACATTAAGATATGAAAATTTAAACAAATGGATATTAGGTAACTTAAGCAACAGCAGTGACATGCAATTTTGAAGCTGTATATTTTTAATAGTTTAAATTAATATCAGAATATATATAATTTTAATGATGGAACAATGTACACTGAGCCAAATATCACAGAATATTTTATTGGTAAAATAACAGGGCGGCTGAGACGCGGGACCTAAATGACAAATTTTCTTTGTTAAAAACAGTACAATTTAGTGTTGAAACAGATGTACTACATGTATACCGCAAAATTTTGCGATTACAATTGTACTGTTTTTAACAGGAAAATTTGTCATTTAGGTCAAGGGGGGGGGGTGGGGAAGGGCGTCTCTGCCGCCCTCTTATAAACAGTAAAATGTTCCATGATTTTGAGCTCAGTGTATATAAGTTAGTTTAATCTTCAATGATTACTTGGATATTGCAAATTGAAAGCCGTTATAAAACTTTTACAATTATATACGAAGTTTTTTCTTCGAAACGTAATGAATAAAAAACATAACGTCTTTTGTAAATAATTTGTTAAATAAATGTCTCTTTATAACAAAGTTAACTCCTTTTTAAATCCGTTCATAATCAAATCATACGCTTTCAATGTTTTTTAAATGTTCATTCATAATAATTTCAGTGAGATGTATTTAAACGAGTTATTCATAAGAAGTTATTTTTTTGCAATAAATTTTATCATACTTAAAACAAATTACAGCTCTAAATTTTGAAAATAGCATTACATTTTTATACGTGTATATATGTGATGAGATTTATAGTTGTTTAAAATTAATAATAAATTTAATAATAACAAAGGATAAAGCGACGTTTTTCGTGATAAACAAATTTGTTTCGCGTCGTCCAGATAAAATTGACTGTACTGACCACACCTTGACATTTCATTAAGCAAAGCTGATATAGAATTAATGCAGTTTTAAACAAATTATATTCATTCCAGTAAAAGTGAATCGAATATAACTACGTAGTAAATAGATATAGCTTTTTCTTTATTATGTATTAATACTTTACTTGAATTGATATTGAATATCTATTTCAATCAATAAAATAATTTAAAAAAAGTTTCTTCCAAAGAAAAAAAAATTTCTTTGGAAGAAATCTTCCATTTCTTCAAAAAATCATTTCTTCCAAAAATACATTAAGTCAAATTTAAAGTAATATAAAGTAACTTTTATAATTATTTAGCAATTTTTGTTAGTTGGAATAAGCATAGAAACGACGAGTTTGTCGCTTCTTTTCGCGTAGTTGTTAAAATGTGTATTCGAGGGTGAGAGGATGGTTAGGGAAAGAAACAAGATAAAGAAATAAATTGCGAGTGTTTGTTCGTTGAGATATCGATAACGAGTGTTAGTGTTACTTAAAAGTTTCGTTTTTTTAACAGCAAGTGAACCAACGAGACAAGAAAAAATAAATGTACAAAATTGAAAAAAAAAAAAAAAAAAAAAACATTTCTTT
>JABFPJ010001350.1:0-26459 GCA_022817425.1 Gryon sp. ZL-2020 | reverse complement strand
TGAAAAATGATTTTATGATTGGACGACAAAACAAAGAACGTTGATTCATAATTTATGTATATAAGACTGATAAAAATGTTGCGCATTTAGTTATGTTTAAAATAAAATAATATTAATTGCATGTCATAGATAATTTTGATTAATATTAATAAGTTAAGATTTCAATAATTTATATATTTTTTTTAAATTAACATTTCAATATTTTATTAGTTATATTTTTGTAGGGCAAGATAAAGTTTTTTTAAAATGTAAAATATTTTTTTAGTTAAATTTTTTAACAATTTTTGAATTGAAATTTTTAATTAAATTAAATTAATTTTAATTAAGTGAAATATATTTAAAAAATACATTGTCTTTTCTTTGTTAAATTTGAGAATTAAATTGAAAAATACGACTTAAGTGAATAACAAATGTTTATTAATAAAAACTTGTTTGAGTTTTGAATTATTTATTATTCATTTCTTCGAACAAAATTGTTCGGGTGACTGTCATTATCAATTCAACATGATACGACTTGCGATTAAAAAGAACCGAACTCTTAACATATGCTCTTTATCGGTTGTTCCTTATCCTGTAATATATATATTGACCTTTCTCGTATCATCTTTTCATTTATTTGTATCCGAGTCAAAATTGTGAACTACTTTTGTAGTAAATGTTATAATTATTGATTTAAAAATTATTTCTGACGAAAAAAAGAATATTTTCCAGTTGAATTCAAAAAATTTATGGTGAAATTTTATGTAAAGTTACAAATCAATTGTAATTATTAATAATTAACTTAAGAATAAGAAATTGAACGTTTTTATGTAAAAAAATAATAAAATAAGATCATTAAATTTTTTTTTTTACAAGAAGTTAATAAAAATCATTAAATTGAAATTTAATTGAAGAATCTATTATTTAAAAAAATTTTTTTATTTGTTTATATTTTTTTATACTATAATAATGTATATTATATATATACTATAAATATAATAAAATACAATATATACTATAATAAATTTTTATGCAATAATTAATTTAATATTTTTTTAATAAAAATAATAAAAATAACTTTAAAATAATAATTTATTTATATTAAATTTTGATATTTTATAGAGTGCCAGTATACCAAACTGCTACCGTAAGACAACAATTGCGCGAATTTGACACTGAAGTGCATCATTTGAGATTGAGATATGGAAGCGAACCAAATCCAGAGCCACTGTCAAATTATTTAGATGCTCAGTATTACGGTATGATTACGATTGGAACACCGCCGCAAAAGTTCAGTGTCGTTTTTGATACGGGTTCGTCGAATCTTTGGGTGCCATCTAAACAATGTCATATTACAAATATCGCTTGTCGTAAGTATAATTATATTTATTTCATCTTTTCCAATATTCATTTTAAATTACTTAAAAAAAACTTTAATTATATTTAATTAAATAATAAATTAATTTTATTAAAATTTTAATTAAAATTAAAAAATAAAATAAAAATATAATAAACAAATTTATTTTGTTTATTATTTTTTTTATTTTCGCTAAAAAATTTTGTCCAACAACAACTTTTATATATATTATTATTTGTTTGAATTTTAGAATTGCACCACAAATACGACAGCAGAAAGTCTCAAACTTATATTGTAAACGGAACAAAGTTTGACATTAGATATGGATCTGGAAGTTTGTCTGGCTTCTTATCAACCGATGATGTAGAAGTAAGTATTATAATATTTATTATTACTTTTTTTTATATTTTCGAACAAAAATTAAAATTAGAAACAAGAGGTGTGTGAGTAAATGCTTACCCATATGATGCAATTGTCTTGCTGGTACATTGGATGTAAAAAATTAGAATTAAAAAAACATTCATAAAAAGACATATTTCTAAAAAAACATGAATAAAAAGAAATTTAATTAATTAAATTCAATAATAATTCAAAAAATATTTATGATCAAATTAAAGATGCAATTTTGTTGAAATATCTTTGTTTTTTTCAAAAAAATAATAATTTTATTATCTTTGCCAGATTGCAGGAACAACAATTAAAAAACAAACATTCGCTGAAGCTCTAAGTGAGCCCGGTCTTGCCTTTGTCGCCGCGAAATTTGACGGAATTTTGGGAATGGGATACTCAACTATTTCCGTGGACGGAGTCACGCCAGTCTTTTATAATATGGTTCAACAAAATCTTGTCCCAAAAGCCGTATTTAGCTTTTATTTAAATAGGTAGTTTATATATGTTTATATTTATTCAACAAATTTAACTCTAAATTAATTTATTGTCAATTCATTGATTTAATAATAATTAAAAAGTTGACAATTTTATTTAACTTAACAAATTCATTTCAGAGATCCATCTGCACCAAATGGAGGTGAAATAATATTCGGTGGTTCAGATCCGGAACATTACGAAGGAGAAATGACATTCGTTCCAGTTACCAGAAAAGGATATTGGCAATTTACATTAGATTCGTAAGGAATTTTTTACTTATATATATTATGTATAAGTAATTATATGTAATATATTATATTACTGTAAATTAATTATATTAACTATATATTACATATTTTATATCTTTCAACTAATATTTAAATACAAAAAAATACAAAAAGCATTTCCTTCTGAAACATTTAACTTTAAAAATAACTTAGTTATATAATTGTAATTACTATTTTGCAAATTAATGAATAAAATTAAACAAATTTATATAATGTAAGAACTTAAGAAAACTTGAAATTATGCAATGATATATTTTTTTGATCATTTTTATAGAATCAACGTTCAAGATCAAATTATGTGCAAAGATGGCTGCCAGGCAATTGCCGATACTGGTACCTCGTTGATCGCCGGTCCAGTTCAAGAAGTTGAGGCAATAAACAAAGCAATTGGCGCGACTCCAATTGTGGCCGGTGAAGCAATGGTAAACTACGTTATTGTATTTTTTGTTATTATTTATTATATTATTTATTATTATTATAATTTATATATATAATATATATATATGAAATATATATTATAAAAAATATATTATTATTTATTAGTTATTTTTATTATTATTATTATTTATTTATTTATAAATTATATTTTGTATATAAATTTTATTATATTTAATTATGCAATATAACAAATTAAAATGACGATTAAAATTAAATATCATTTTGAAATTTTAGATCAACTGCAACGCCATATCGCAGCTGCCAACTATTGACTTCACGATTAATGGCAAGAAATTCACATTGAAGGGAGAAGAATATACTTTACAGGTATGACGAAATTTGACAAAAAATAATGAAAAAAAAAAGAAGTTAATAAAATTATATGTGGGTTATATGCTTTTCTTTTAATTTCAGGTTAAACAATTCGGAAAAACTATCTGCTTGAGTGGATTTATGGGAATCGATATTCCGCCACCAAATGGACCACTTTGGATTCTCGGAGACGTATTCATCGGTCGCTTTTACACTGAATTTGATATGGAAAACGATCGCATTGGTTTTGCTACGACCAAATAAATTTTATAATCACTTTTATAATTATATTTTCTATATATTTTGTGTTTTTTCAACTTTAGTGCTCGTTTTTTTTGTGTTTTATAGAACAAACAATTATTTTCTATGTGTCTCAGCTGTTACTCAAAACGGTTTTTTTATTTTTCATTATAACTTTTTATTTTTGTTCAGTTTACGACTCGACAAATTGTGTACAAAATTGAAGTCGATAAACTGAAACGTGAATTACTGATTTTGCAAAATTTAATATTAAAAAACTTATTTGTCTCTCTTTTTTTTATTTATAATTATTCAATGTTTAAAGTTAGAATTGATTGAATAAATAAAAAAATATTAACAAAAGTACGTGTTTTTATTTTTTACCTTATTTAAAAGTAAATTGTGAGAAGTTCAAATTAAAGGAAACCATAAATATTTTTTGTGTATTAAAAAATAATTATGTTTAAAAAAGTTATTTTTTAAAATAACTTTAAAATAAAAAAATATGAATGTCTAAATGTTGAAGAAAAACCCAGCGTTTTTTTTTTCAAATCTTCATTACTTTAATGAGTTTTATATCATTATACAATTTCTCTATCTTAATTTATTTATAATAAAATGTCCTAACTTAATACACATATACATATTCAATCGCCTAAAATAAGTAATCTCATATAATTATATATATATAACAAATGCCAATTAATTTACTGCAAATTTTCACAAAGCACTTTACAATTCCAATAATCATTCAGAGAGGAAAAAATCTATTTGATTAAAAACTAAAAAAAAAGAAAAAAACGTGGAGAAAATTGCATTTTGCCGATGATCATCAATGCTTAAAATCTCCATACAATTTGTATACGTAAAGACGATCGAAATAGACAAATAAAAAAGCAATTATTTCCATCGTCTTTATTTTATAACAATTAAAAAAAAAACAAACATTTAACCATTGGCTGTCTACACTTTCTCAACTTTCGAATAAAAAATAATGTACACAAAAAAGTTGCTTTTGTTTGTTACAAATCAATTTTTATTTTGTATCAAAAATGGTAAGAAATGGACGAACAAAATTTGTTCATTTGAATTAACAAATTGTGTCTTTTGAAAAAGTATAAACGCCAAAAAATCGGATCGTTAAAACGTATATGAACATACAAATTGCATAATCACATTAAAATTGAACAATAAAAATGTATTTGTAACAAACAAAAAGTGAAACAAAATTGTCGATATTATTTATTTGCTATAATGTACAAATGAAAGCAACAAACATGCGAAAGAACAATTGCTATTTTTACAATTGCGATTCGAGATATTTGTCTATCGATAATCGTGTGTACCTTTTTTTTTATTTTGTTTATTCTTAAATTTCGTTAATTTGATGTTGTTAATATGTTTTGTCTTTTGTTGTTGTATTCGTATAAATAAAAATATTGAGCTCAACACTCGATCATCAAATATGTACATACAATACACATTATTCATTCGACGGTAGGAATATGATTTAATGGTAGACCATCACTTACCCTCCCAGGTAAAAAGATCGATTTGATTGAAATCTAAGAGCGTCCTATTGTTATCGGAATAGTTCGAACTCTAATTTCATCGCCGTGCAATCAACTCCAAAGATTTTTTCTGCAACAGTTTCAAATGTACAAGATTTATTCAAAAGCTGTCATTTCATTTTTTGGTATATATGGGGTATTCTACGCCAAAATGACCCAAAATAAAAAATAATGTTTTTTTTTATATTATATTATATTATATATAACTTGAAAATTATAAATCGTAGAAAAGAAACCATATATTGACCATATATCGATCATATATTGGCCATATATAGAAAGTATGAAAATATATATAGGTCAATATAGTATTATAAATCGCAGAAAGGAAAGCTAAATAGGTGTCTTAATGACAAAAAAAGAATTTGTTTAACAAAAATATTAGACATTTTTTCATCCCATTTTTCCTTCATTTTTTGTTATAAACAATATCAAAAACAATATTTCAGTATAATAGTCTCAATCGATTTGCTTCAAAATTTGCTGAGATCATTTGTAGAAAGGTTTGAACAAGTAGTTCAAATTTTATGCTGGGCCGTTACATATTTTGGGAGTTATAAACTATTTACAAACTGATATAAACGCAATATATGGCGTTGTTAGTTATTTCTCTTTATATTGCATTTATATTAATTTGTAAATAATTTATATCTCTCAAAAATGAATTGCGGCCCATTATATAATTTTAACTACTTATTCTACACTTCCCAAAGATGATTTCAAACAATTTTGAACCAAATCGATTGAGATTATCATACTTTAATATTGTTTTTTCTATTGTTTATAACAAAAAATTAAGAAAAAATGGAATGAAAAAATGTCTTATATTTTTGTTAAAAAAGTTCTTTTTTTGCATAATAATTTTGCTATCTAACTTTTTTGTCCGATTTATATTTTTCGAGTTATATTTTGTTGAAATATTCACATTTTTGATTTTGCCTTTTTCAAATAATCGATTAAGAAATTAGCGAAAATTTTTGAGAAACATCACTTTTTATATTGGGTTGTCTTGGCGATATATAAATCCAAAGTTAATTGATTAATCAACAACTTTTTAAAATTATCTTAACTATTCTTTTGAAAATTGCTATTTCATTCATCACAATTATTTGATTAATTCACAACATTTTTGTATAAAGTGCAATACTGTATGTATATGAAAAGATATATAGCATGATAAAATAATATAAATAAGCTAATGTAACATAACTATCAAATTAACATAAATTACTGATAGATTGTCGATTAAATGAAAAATAAATAATGGAATGAAGATGTTGTCAACTCAAAACGTGATCAAAGCAAATCATTTCTGCTAAGGTATATTAAAAAGAATCACAAAATATACTCACAATCTAAAACTTATTATATGATCTTCGATCCACTTTTCACTAACATGTACAATAAAAATAAAGATTTAAGCAAGTTGGATCATATGTGTTTCAAAATGTTATATTATGTTTATTTATTTTATTTTTTGTATTATTTATATTATTTATTTTAAATTTTATATATAGTATATATTTATATTATATAATATATTTTTTATTATTATAATATAACATTCTTTTGTTTATATTTTATATTATATTTGCATTCAATTGGATTTTGATATTTTTGATTTTGTTTTTTTGATTGTTTTATAGACTGTATAACATGTATATAGTTTTATCATAAAAAAATTGTAGATTCTTACGTTTTAGATGTTACAGTCTTGGCTGTTGTATTCGCTGTAGCTGTTGTCGCTGTGCTGGTCGTAGCGTTCGCCGCAAAATTCCTTTTTTTACTATTTCTACATTTCCTAACATACGCTTCAATGAGGTGTGCAATTTTTTTAGGATTAATTTCTCCTGATTTATTATGACATATCTGAAAAAAAGAAAATATTAAAGAATAAATGTATAGTCAAAATTGAATGAGGTTTCATTTAATTATTCATTATATTATTGTAAATAAACAAATTACAATAATATAATATTAAAAATATTATAAATAAAATCATTATTATCTTTCATTTTGCAAATTTGGAAAAAATATATTTTGAAATATATAAAATATATTTTCAGCCAAAAGTTATATATTTAATATATATTTACATATATTTTACATGAAAAAAATATATTTATAATAATATATTATATATTTATAATAGTTATTATAATCATTTTACTCACCTTCGGTACAGCTTTACGCATTATATCTTTGTATTCCTCCTTCGTCACGTGTTTCTTCGTGTAGTGAGGTTTTAATACTAATTTAACTTCTTCTACAACGCGTTCTTGCCGATTCAATTTCTTTAAGAACTAGAAAAATAAGAAACAAAATACGATGACAAAAATACATACGATAAGTATATTTCAATTTCAAATTATCATCAAAAAAGAATAATAAAATTACCTTATCTTTAACTTGCATTTCAACAGCAGAACTTGGAAGATCGTCTAAAATTTGTAGCTGATTTTCATCCATACGTACGCCGACTTTTGCGTTTGTCGCTGCAAATAATAATTAAACGATACAAAAAATTAATATAAATATTCTTGTGTCTTTATGTTATATGGAAAGAAGAAAACAAAGTAGGCAATAAAACAAAGGCAAAAGATAAAGCAAACAAAAATTTCGTGCGAAAATAACGTAATTTAAAATAATTTCAAAGTTCAAAAAATAAATCACTACATTTCAATCGTTTTTAATTTTTCGATTATGTGATTATATAAAAAAAGGGTATAACTGCATTTTTTTTGTTTACAACAAAAATTAAGTTTCAATCAATAATTTAAATTTTTCTAAATATTAACTTCAGTAAGAAATATCATATATTGTCCATAAGTAAAACATATATTAACAATATATATTATTGAAGAAATCATATACTAATAATATATTGATCATATATGGACCATATATGAGTCATATATAGACAATATATCAATCATGTATCGATCATATATTGGCAATATATGGAAAGTATACAATATATATAGGTCAATATAGTATCATACATTGAAAAAAATCTACTAAGTGAACATTACTCAAACTCGAATTTTGGATTAAAAATGCAGATTTTCATAATTGCATAACAAGAAAAAATAATAGAACAAACTACAAAATGCCAAGCAATTGAGAACATAAAATTTACAAACACTGCTCACTACATTTTAACACATCAGAGTTTATGTTGTACAAAAAGACTGTCAACTTGGATGACCTATTTTTTAAATTTTGCCTTTTTTAATTTCTTTTTTTTTCTTTCGTTTTTTTCATTTTTTTATAGTATTTATGTCTTATAACTTACAAGTATAAAATATCGTTCAATCATACTTGATACTTTTATCCCCATAGTATGAAAAATAGTAATGTCTTTTTGGTCAACAAAATAACTCTTACCAGAAACAGATTGGTACGAACATTTCTTTTTCTTTTCCACCGTCTTTTTCTTAACCGTTTTCATCGCGTTGAGCTTCATCAGCGGCGTCGTTTCGAAAAGCGCGTCAAATAGGTCCTTTTTGTCTTTGCTTTTCGGCAGATTATTCTTTGAGCTGGTCGTGATTGCGGCAACGCCGCCACCGATCGGCGAACTGTTGTTGTTCGCCGGACTTGGCGGATCAAAGATGCCATCACTGAGGGACGAACCCGGTGAATATGGCGACGACATGTCAATAATGTCATTTGGCACATCGGCGATGACGTCATTGCCATTTTGTCCTAAATTGCCTTTGCTTTGCGTTGCTTTGGCGTTTCGTGTCGTTGCAATCGGCTTCACCGAATTTGCAAAGATATTTGGCAGTTGCGGCCGATCGTTTGCACGTTGCTGCTTTGTTTGAGTGTTTGGTGATATTCGATTTGCCTGCAACAAAATATTCATATTTTAAATTAATAAATTATTCATAAAATGAGGGTTTTTGCGATTTATGAAATCTTCACCTATCTTCGCCTAAATTTACCTGCAGAAGATTCCTCTGCGCATTAATCGTATTAGCAGCATTATAAAGTGAACTCCTCTGCACCGCCGCCGCGACAGTCGCCAACACGGGATTCATCGTGGGGAACACATTGACCGGTGTCTGCGTGTTCTGATTGGTTTGACTCTTCGTCGGACTCTCTCCAGCGTTGGTCGTCTCCGTCTGACTCTCCGCCACCGGCGAAATGGCATCGCGCATCGGCGATGCCCGCTTAATCGTCACCATCGATATGATCTTCGGCTTGTCCGTCGACGATGGCTTCTCGGTGCTCTGCGTTTCCGTACTCTCGGCACTCTCGTCGATCAAAATTGGCGCGTCGCTGCCGCCGCCGGCAGCTGCCGAACTGTTCTCGTGTTTCCTCGGCGAACTGCGCTGATTGCGCTCGTCAACAGATGGCGTGGCTTCCTGACTCGCGACCGGCGTGGGTGACCTTGACTTGGTGGGGTCGAAGGGGTCATAAACATCAGGCGACGTCGGCGGCGACGGCGGCTCCGGCGGAGTATTCGGACCAATCTTAAGTCGCAGTTCGAGTTCCTCCTGCGCGCGCATCTCCAGTTCCTCGTCCGCCCGCTCGTCCGCGCATTCCTCTTCCTCTTCCTCCTCTTCCTCTTCTTCTTCCTCTTCTTCTAGGAGAGGATTCATCATCGACGGCCGCAAATTATTCGTTTGCTTTACGATGGAGAATTTCACTTGAGGTTCTGGCGGAGTTTTTGGACCCTGCGACACGAACTGTTCGTGTTGAGGCGTTCGCTGTTCGTGCTCCAGTTCCGGCTGTTGCATTGGCGTCCGCGTCATTGCTGTCGCCTGATTATTCTCCCGCTCGTCGTCATCGTCGCTTAAGACAATCACGTCCCTTGGCGATGGCGTCTGCTCGCGGAATGGCGATTGGTCCAAGTCAATCACCGCCACGGGTTTCTTCGTTGCGGCAATTTCCGCGGCTTTGGACTTCTTTTTCTTGTCCCTTTTCGCTTTTGGTGACTTTGAACGCTTGTCCTTTGACTTGTCCTTCTTTTGTTTCTTTGCCGCGGGCTCGAGTTGAACCGTGTCGCGACGACGACGCTTCGCAGGTGGCAGCAGGGGTATCGTTTCGGGCAGGTCGGATATTTGCGGCTGATTGTTCTCGTTTTCTTCGTTGAAACACACGCTCACGAGAATGTTGTCGCCACTGGCGAACACTTCTTTTGAGGGTGGAGCTGCAAGTTAAGAGAAAGTTAAGAGAAATGTTAATTATCTTTGTTTAAAAATTTAATTTAAAAAATTAGATTTTTTATCTACAGCATGTAAGTTGCATACATTTTTATTTGTATTATTATTTTAGTTGTATATACAGATTTTACTTTATAATTCGAACAATTATTTATTTATTTGACAAAGTATGTTCCATGTGAGAAGAAACATTGCTTTTTAAACAATAATTGGAAAACTAATTCATGGTTTTCAAAATTCCGTTTTAGAATTTATATACTGTTCATTCTTTATTTTAATTATTTAGTCATTTAAGCATATTGCGCCTCTGGTAAAAATATATATAAATTATTAATTAATCATTATATGGTAATAGTCCCTTAAGTTTATAATAATAATAATAATAATAATAATAATAATAATGATGTAATTCTTCGAGGCTGACCAAGAAGAACACAGCTTGGGAGTTAAGTTAAAATTCAATCTTCATTTGAATTACAGTAGAACCTCGATTATCCGAGATGGCCGGGACCAAGCATACCTCGGATAATCGAAATCTCGGATAATACGAAATAACATAATTAATAGGAATTGAAGATGGAAAATATTAATTTCATTAATATACCGATGCTATAATTGCAAAGACAGAGTTTTTTAAACAGTTTTTTACTTTTATTATCTATTATTTATATTATTGATGATACGTGAAAATGATGACTTTAGTAGAAGAAAATTTGGAAAAAATTCGGGTTCAGGAATCAGTTAAGTGCCTCGGATAGCGAGGTTCTACTGTATTTCGAATTCGTCAAAATGTCTACGTTTCGGTACACTTTGTGTGACCTTCTTCAAGTTTAAAATCACAATACTCTAACAACTGCTTCATACCTACAAGTAAAATTATAAAGCATTCTTAATTAAGTAAAATAATAATAATAATCATTCCAAAAAATACTGCAATGTCATACCCGCACGATTTTTGCGTGTCTTCCGGCGCTTATCCACTTCCTTGATCTTCTTCGGGTCTTTTCGCTTTTCCTTCTTCTTCTTCTTCAGCGCCTCTTTATTGGTCAACACAACGGTGATATTTTTCGGCGGTATGTCGGCGTTCATAACCGCCGGCGACGAGCACCAATCGTTCTGTCGTCGCGGCGACATCGTCGGCGATCTGGTGGAGCGCTCGATCGACCACGACGGCGTCCACTGCGCGCTCCACGACTCGCGCTCATCGCGAGTGCTGCGCACAAAGTGCGCATCTCGTTCCAGCGCCGGCTTCTCACTCGGGAATTCCCAGTTGCGCGTCGGACGCTCGCGCGAGATCGATCGCGATCGACTCACCACTGGCTTCCTCTTCACGTGCTTCTTGTCGCGCGAACGCGACGACACGCGCTTCGGCGTTCGACTGCGCGTGCGCTTACGATTCTTCGAGCGCGTTCGGGAACGATGCTTCTTCGGCTGCTTGTCTTTCCTGCGCTCACGTGACCGTGAACGCGAGCGCCGTTTCCGGGATACCGATCGCCTCCGGGACTTGCGACGAGGAGAACGGGACTTCCTGCGGGACACTGAACGACGTCTGGAAATCGATCGATCCCTTTAAGCAATTGTTTTTTATTAGATATATTGTCAGTAAATGGTTTGAAATATGTTTTAAGGAGACGTGACAGTGAAAAATGGTCAAAATCGATGTTAAAAATTGATAAAATTAGTTAATAAAATTAGTATAAACGCAAACGTTTTAATCAACAATATTAACATTTGTACATTTGTATAAATAATTCGCAAATTAAGGTGATTCTTCAATCAAATTGCCTGCTTCTCTCTTCCACTAATGGAGTCACTATTAGGTCTATCTTTGTTGCTCTTATATAGCTGAAGAATCACCTTAAAGGGATTCCTCAAATATATAAGAGCGACAAAGATAAAGCTAATGGTGTTGTTATTAGTCAAAGAGAGAAGCAGCGAATTGGACTGAAAAATAACCTTAAGGTGATTGATAGGTGAAAAATAACCTTCAGTACAATTGGATGTTTCTCTCTTGCATTAATGGAGTTATCAGTAGCTCTATCCTTTTTATTCTTATATATGAGATGATCAGAAAGATCATCTCATTGGTTTTTAAGCAAAAAGTCGTTAAAAATCAGAACAAATATTATAATTTAAAAGTAACTAACGAAAACATATTGTTTGTAGCTTAAGAGCTTTTCCCAGAATTACAGAATCTCGCTCTGGTTGGTTTATATTTATTTGTTAAGTAATATTATTTTTATAACAAAAGACACTATTTCTGTGACAACAAAACTTATACAGAAAAATTGTGTTTAAATTTTCGGAATAACAAAAATAACAAATTCTAAAAACAGATTTCTTATTTTTATTTATAAAAAAAGTTAATAAGAATTAAGTGCAAAAATGTCCCGATTTTCACCTCATTTTCGGCTTTCTTTCATTAATTGTTCATAACTTTTTTTTTCTTGATAAATAAAAAAAATCTATTTTTAACATTTGTTCTTTTTATTATACCGATCATTTTTAACATAATTAGAGCATAGCCTATTTTTTCAATAGTTAATAACAAATAACATAAACAATTCATTATTGACAATTATAATATTTTCACTGTTACGTCTCCTTAAAACAATAAAAAAAAAAAAAAAAACTAAAACAGAATAAAAGATAGAAAAAGAGACTGTAAAGTTGGCCTAACTTGAATCATCGTACTTATACTTGCATTTTCTAACCACAAATCTACAAAAAAGATACCCAACAATATTATAATATTATTAAACAATATTTTTAAAAATTAAGTTTAATTTCTGATTCAACTAGAAGCTCTCTATGTTAATCAAGTTGTATTATTCATTTTCATTTTGTTCTAAACTGTGAATAAATGGTTTACCTAGATATGGATCTCTTCTGATTTCTGTGCTTACTCCTCGATCTCGATCGTTTTCGTGACAAAGATCGACATCCTCGACCCCAGGAAACACGCGAACGGCTTCTAGATCGACCGCGCGAGTACGACCTGCTGCGTCGCAGTCGCGAAAGTGATCTAGACAAACTGCGCGAGTCATTGCGCAAGTCACGACCGTACGCGTCTTTCCGGGGCTTCTCCGCCACCAACTTTCTCACGTCATACCTCGGCAACTCTTTTCGCTTCTCTTTCTTTTTCACCGTCTCTCGTTCTTTCTTTCGCGATCGTTCTTTCGAGCGCGAACGCTTGTCTTTCTCGCGATATTGCCTTTCTTTTGTATTCTTCGAAATCTTCTTCCACGAGACCAAATTTTCCGACGAAATATTTTCCTTGTTCTTCTCCGTTTCTTTTGTCGTTTTGTCCTTTTTGTCTTTCTTTTTCTTCTTTCTGTCGTCCTCTTTGCTTCTCATTCTCTCGCGATTTTTTGCTGATGCCTAAAAAAAGAAGCAATTTGATTATAATCAAGTACTTATTATTATGAAATTTCGTCATCATGAAGAAAACGTTTAATAATAATTATTAGTTATAAAGTTGGCTTCATAAATAACATTTTTCTCATACTTGAACCGAAAACACGTCTTTTCTTCCCTCGAAAGTGGGACGAAAGTGACATTTTTGCTCCCGAAGGAGATATAAGTATTTTTATAACTTAAATAAGTGATAGAAAGATTTTGTAACTTTAGTTATTTTCCATCTCTAGTGAGGATGAAAGTGCCACTTTTATCCCACGTTTCAGGAAAGAAAACGTATTATTTCATTTCAATGCATTTGTAAGAAAAAATGTCGTCCTCAACTAATAAAAAATTGCCAATTCAACTCGTCTAGAATCGGCAACTTTTCTCCCTAGTTGCAAAACACACTACTCTTCCATACCTTCTCGTCCATAATTTCGCCCTCCTCCATCTCCTTTTCCTTCTCCTTCGCCTTCTTCATACTCAACAGCGCCAACTCATCCTCAAAGTTCATCGCCTCATCCGTCTCAGAAATGGCTTCCGTGCCAAGTCCCGCGTATCCCGCCGGCGTTCTAATCCCATCCAAGTCGTCCAACTTGTCCTTCGTCGGTGTAATTGGCTCCAATCCGCTCTCATTCGCCGCATCCTTCACCGGCAACTCGTCCTTGCACGGAGTGTACGCTCCGTCGGACTCCCACGTGCTCGCAGCCGCTTGCACCGTTGTCTGCGCAGTCGCACTACCGCCATCTTTCTCCAACGAAAAGTGCACCGAATCGTCGTCATCGTAAAGCGGCGTATCCATCTCCCGCGAATATTCACCCTCGCTTTGCATCGCCCCAATGGTGCGCATATTTGGAATCCTCTGCGCCGATTCCTTCGGCTTCCTTACACTCTCCTCGTCCTCGTCCTCGTCGTCTTCGTCCTGATTTCTCGGCCTTTCGGGGGTGTAAGTTTCCAACTCGGCGCTCATAGTGCCGAGATTCGGCGGCAAAAGTGGCGGCGTCAAGTTCGACAGTTCGCGGTCGTCATTCTTGTCGGCTGATTCCGGGTGCTTTCCGTCCGGAGTTGTCGAGTGGTACTCGTCAATTACTGGAGTGTGACAACCCTCGTTGTCCACGCTCTCCATCGGCTCGCACTGATCCTCGTCGATTGTCGGCGTTCGATCGCCGGAACTCATCGGCGGACAAACTGGCATTGGAATCATCGATGGCTCCAACACCAAACCTTCCTCAGCTTGCTTTTCCTCGACTTCCTTTTTCTCTTCCTCGTCACTTTCCACATCCATCGGCACAACTGTTTGCAATTCTTCCTTGTCCGACTTCGTTTTTGTTTCTTCTATTACTTTTTCACTTTGTTCAACTTCAACTTTATCTTCAACTGCTTTCACTTCTTCAACTGCTTCTGGTTCCTTCATTTTTTCTTCTTCGATGGGTTTTTCTTTTTGCTTTTCTTTTTCTTTTTCTTTTTCTGTTTCAATCGAAATTTCCACATGTTCGTCAAGTTCGTCGTAGAGATTTGTTAGTTTGTTATTCAGACGCATCTTTGATTGCAGTTTGAAGGTGATTTTTCCTCGAGTGTCGTCGAGAATTTTTTTAGGCGGAATTTTGTTTAACGTTTGTCGCTCTTTTTGCAATGCTTGCACGTATGGGTCCGCCGGCTCGGGAATATCCGCGAAGTCACACGATTGCACGTCGCCCTCGATAACATCGCTTTCGTCCGGCATCACCGGAGGCAGTGGTGGCGGTTCTAAGGGACATATTTGAGCCATTTCTTCTTGCGAGTGGCGCGCCACGTCCATTGTCTGGGAGGAATATATTGAAAAGTTCGGACAGTCCGATTGAGATTCTTCGTCTTCCTCGTCGTCGTATGCTGTTAGTCGCATCAAGGAGTTCACTTGCGAAGTTTCCTGTGGCTCCGATTCATCTTCTTTTGAGATGTCCTGAAATGATGAAGATTATTATGATTATTTCAGGATTTCATTATTCATTAAGTTCAAGTTTCCTGAGTAGAACTTTGAATGATATCATCTGTGGGTTATATTAATTAATTAAAGTGAGTTGGTAATTTTTAAAAGTGCAATTTTTTTAATTTTTAAAAGGTTTTTATAGTTTTGAAAAAAATAAAATTATTAAAAATTTCTTAAGATGAAACGTCATAGTTACAGTCACGGAAATCGTATTGTCTTAATTTGGTAATTAAATTAAATTTTTGAGATCGGGCTCTTTTAGCTCGTTCTTTTATATATAAATAATGTTTTATTAGAATAACACACTTTCAAATAAATTTTTTGTTGAGAAAGATACGAATCTGTAATTTTTTATCAACATTTACAGGTTCGCATTCTTCTCTCCAAAAAACTTTATTTTTTAAAATATCCTTTTCGTAAAACATCGTTTAGAAATAACAAAACGAGCTAATTTAAAAAATTTATTTTATTTTTTTTTAATTAAATTTTTTTATTATTATTTTATTATTGTTAATATTAGTATTAATAATAATATTGTTAATATAATAAAATTTAAAAAAATAAAGATTTATACAAATTCATTTACAGTAGAACTTGTGAAGAGTCCATATTTGTGTCTTTGTTTACACTGTGAAGAGTCCACTATTTCTCTCCTTTTTTAACCTATGTTTTGGTATAAAGACAAAAGATGACAATAGTGGACTCTTTGCAGGTTAAAAAGGATAGAAAAAGTGGACTCTTCGCAGGTTCTACTGTAATTATTAAATAAATTAGAAGGAAAAAACTCCATGACTTTAGCATTAACATTTCACTTTAAAATCTCCAAAAACATGATTCATAACCCTTTTCAAAATCCCTGCCCCAAATCCTAATTACCTCATTAATCAAATTAAGTCCCGAGAAATTAGGTGGCGACGGCGGCGGCTCCATCGGAATGGGTATCTCAAACGCACTCTCCCGACTCTTCTCTTTCGTCTTCTCCTTCGCCTTATCCTCGCCCTTACTATCATTACTCTCACTATCATCAAACGGATCATACTTCTCATCCTTCTCCTTCTCCTCCTTCGGCGTGTCATCAATCACCAGCTCCTGATCGCTATCGTTATCCTTCTCACTCTTCGAATTCTCCTCAAAGTCTAGCAACCCCGACGGCGGCTCCGGCGGCGGCAACAGCACGTCCCCCGCACTTTCCTGCGCCTCCGCGTCCTTACTCGGCGCCTGTATGTCCGAATAAAGGTCACAGTCCTCCTCCTCCTGCGCATGCGCCGGCGCTTCCACCGGCTCCGGCGCCATTTCCACCACGTCCGCCGTACTGTCGGCCACCACCGGCGGCGGCTGCGACAAATTCGTCGGCTGCGACAAATCCATCGACATCAGCGGCCGCGGATTGTGCAGATTCATCGGCGCCGGCAGCAGTGCGCCGCCGGGCATGCGCGGACGCTGAAATCTCTGCTGATCGGCGAACGTAAACGGCGGCCCTCGTTCGTTATTGTTTTCCCCAGTGGAGAATCGATTCCGCGGATTCCGTCCACGAAAGCCGCCAAACTGATTGCGGTGCTCGAAGTTGGAGTAATTGACGGGTCCACCGAAGTCGCGGTTACTGCCGGCGTTGCCGTAACTGTGACGGCCGCCGGTGTACGCGTCGTTGTTGTAGTTTTGGCCGCCACCGCCGCCGCCGCCATAGCTGTGCCGATTGTTCTCGCGGTAATTTCCGCCCCGGAAATGACCGCCCCGATTACCCCCGCCGCCCCGGGGACTGTTGTACATCGGCGCCTGGGTGATGCTGTTTGGGTTGACGTTGGATAGGTCTAAGGGTTTGTTGTTTTCATCGGTCGTTGAGGTCTTTTCGGGATTCTTTTTCACCGGACTGTCGTTGTTGTTAATACTGTGCTTATTTTTGATGGACTCGCCGGCGAAGCTGCCGTCCGACTTGATTTTCAGTTCGTTGCTTTTTTTCGAGTGCCAGAGTTCTTGGTTGCTGAGAATGTTGCTGAGAATGTCGGTGCTTTCCACGCTCACGGGATTTGGCACGGGATCGGCGCTGATGCCTTTTAGAGCCATGCGACGACGGGTGGCGTTAAGCACTGTACGGGGACGTGCTTGAACTAGTGGTCCGCTACCCACGATGGCGTCGGCTTCTTCGTCGGACCTAATTGGTTATTGGGATTAGTTTTATTTAATATGAATAGAAATATTAGGAGAGAAGCGGATAATATGAGCAGTCTAAGATCTAATCTAACTAATCCTACTAATATACATATAAGTACAAATGTATGGATGTTTGTTTGTTTGTTTGTATGAGCATCACGGAAAATCTACTGAACCGATTTGAACCAAATTTTGAGGGTATTTAAATTAACATTGTCTGATTAACGTAGGCTATATAAAATAAATTGCATTTGCATAAAAAAATTTTTTTTACAAACATTTTTATAAGGGGTTTATTATAAGAGAGGTCGTCGTAGGGGGAGGTCGTCACAGGGGAAAGTCGTCATAAGGGGAGGAGATTTTTGTCGTCAGCCGGCTTCAATCTGGTCAAATGTACAGTATATAATAATTTATATATATTATTATTCCATATATAATCCATATATAGTTCATATATGGTCCATATATAGTTCCATATATAGTTTATATATAGTCCATATATAGTCCATATGTGGTCCATATATATTCCATATATAGTCCCTATGTGGTCCACATATCTTCAATATATTGTCATTATATGATTTCTTGAATATTGTATTGTTAATTATATGTTTTATATATGGACAATATATGAACCTTTTTATTATCATTCAAAGTTTGATAAATCTTAAATTGTTTATGTTTATTATATATAAATATATACTTAAATGAGACTCATACACGGTCATAGGGAAGCGAGTACTATAATATATTTTAAGCAATAAATTGAAACTTATATAACAAAATACATTATCAAATTTTAGATACGTATTATTTGAATGTTTATTTTATATATAATTAAAACTGCTCATATTAACCTCTAAATAAAACAATTTAATTATTGTATAAGAAAAAAATACTTACTCAGTTGGACTGTAATCTAAACCAAGATTACTACCAAAGAGACTAAGTTGCGGAATGCCAGATCGGAATTTTGTAATTGCCATTTCTCGCATTTGAGCGGTAGTGTTAGATGAGCGAATATCTTTTCGCGCATTTTGACGACCCAATACAAGAACCTTTTTTGTGCGTCGGCCTTTTCGTTTCTATACAAACAACAAAGAATATAAGGTTTTAATTCTTCGTTAATTAAAAAGTATGAAATTTACAGTTACTTACGTCGTAAGCTTTTATAATCCAATATACCTTGATTAACAATTTCGGTTTCGCGCACTTTATATTTCTATTTTTATTTTATTTTTTTTTGTTAGTCATTTTGCAGTTTTATTCGAAACCTTTTTTTTGGTTGCAGTATTTAAGTTCTATAATTTCAACATGCAATGAAAGAATGTTAATTGAAAATCAATTTAGTTTATATAATTTATTATTAAAATTAAAGATTTTAGATTCTTGATTAAATTACTGATGCTTTATTAAATTAATTTAATTAATTCATTTTATTTTTGAAATTAACACCAGATGATGCTACTACTATTGATACATCTTTGATATTATGACTATAATAAAAAGTTTACTTTGAAATTTAAATTTAATTCTGAATATTAATTTGCTTTAAATTAAACATTGAAATTAAATGTTACATTAATTTACAATTGAATAATTGATTTATTAATTGAATTAATTTGATATTTTTGTTAATTAAATGAATAAAATAACGAACATAAACAGATTAAAAGCCACAATTCGAATTTGCAAGTTAGTGACAAGGGATTAAATGCAAAAGTAAGAAAAGTTATTTTGTAAAGTGAACGATAAAAAATGATGTTTTGAATCCTTGTCAAGCGACGCTGAGTAATTAGACAAAGTACATCGTCAATTTAAAAAAAAGTCCAACTAGTACATGGAGAAAAAGCGTTTATTCAAAATCTCAAAATTATCAGTGTACAATTACATGAAATCAAATTTGTTCCAAATTCGACACAAAAAAGAGACAAAGCGATTGAAAAAAGAAATTGGATATCTTTGTTTGAAATCTCTCTCTCGAAAAAAGGTAATTCTTGCCGTAACAAATTACTCTTCATCATTCTTGACAATTTTGAAGTGCTTCCACCATAAATCAGTTTCTTACTGTTTTTAGATAATCAATTAATGTAATTCAATAACTTGGACAATGTGATTACTGTTAACTAGAACATACATCAACATTATATATAAATTAAAAAAAAATAGACTTTTCCGAAATGACTCCATATGTACTACTTAATATAAATAATCACAAAATTTGGTCTAAAAAATGTATCGAAATGTACGATAAAAATGGAAGATTCGAGTAAAACCAGAAACGTCAAAAAAATTAAAATGGCTGAGACAAGGCTTTTGTATTGAATATCGTGAGAATGGTTAGTTTTGTGCGTGAATCTCATTGTACCTTACGAGACCCCTTCAACTTCTTCCGTTTTTTATACGTCTTTTTAGTTGACGTCGTCAACTTAACGTAGGAAACAATATTTTCTTCCTCGCCGTCTTCGTTGATCTCCGTAATGATGACTTTGCGCATCTGCGTGCCGCCGGCTTTGCTGCTTTTGCGCTTAGTTGACTTTGTCTTCGTCTTTTTGCGTCGCGAACTTTGGCTGCTGCTGCCGCTTGGCTGAGCGCGCGACGTTGACGCCTGCGAGCGTCGGCTCGACACTGGCGAACGACTGCGACTATTTTCCGACACGGATTCCAAGCCGGACGACGTCGACGGCCGATTTGGATTAAACGGCACGCTCGTGGTGCGTGCGCTGACCGTGCGATGCGCGCGAATGTTTGCGCGCACGCGCTCGGTCTGTCGGGTGCGCGGAATCAGGCGCGGACTCAACGTCGTCGGCAGGGATTGTCGCACTTCAACCCCACGGGTACGACCGTACGACAATCCCAAACGACGAGCCTCTTCCATCAGATCTGGAAGCTCGTCCATATCAATGTCGATCTGCAAAACAAATTAACAACTTCATTAATTAAGTTATTATATTGCTTTTTAGTATTTTTATTTCTTTTATATTATATGTATATGTATGTGTGTATAAATGAGGCATTCCAGGTTAAGACAACCCAAAATAAAAAGTGATGTTTCTACAAATTCTGTAATTGTAGTATATACAAAGTACTACTGGAAACAATAATTATATTATTTTCCTAACAAAACAAAAAATATATTGCGAATATATTGATAATATATTCTGAATATATATACTTTTTCTACTCTCAATATATTCATAATATACTTTTGATATATTTAAAAAATGCTCCAAATTTACTTTTTTGGTATTATATCGTGAATAAAGTTTAATTATAATTAGAATATGTTCCTCAATTTATTTTTAGAGTTATAAATTATTTACAAATTAATATAAATGTTATATAAAGAGAAATAACTAACAACGCCATATATTGCGTTTATATCAGCTTGTAAATAGTTTATAACTTCCAAAATATGTAATGGCCCACCATAAAATTTGTTCAACACTTCCTACAAATGACTTAAAACATTTTAGAAGCGAATCGATTGCGACTATCATACTTAAATATTGTTTTTAATATTGTTTCTAACAAAAAATTAAAGAAAAATGAGATGAAACAATTTCTAAAATGTTTGTTAAAAAAATTATGCTTTTGTCATTAAGACACCTATTTAGCTTTCCTTTCTGCGATTTATATTTTTCAAGTTATATTTTTGAAAGTGATGTTTTTGAAAAATTCATGTTTCAAAAACATTACTTTTTGTTTTGGGTCGTCTTGGCGTAAAATACCTCATATATATATATTTATATAACCCTTAAATACATCCGCAGGGTCCATTGGACCCGCAACTTTTCGAACGGTTCTTTTCTTATAAAATAATTACTAATATTTAATAATAATTAATAAATAATTGTGATAATGAAATTGCTGAGCGCGGGGTCTGTTGGACCTTTCAATGTATATTATGAAAGTTTCAGGAAAACGTTCTTTAAGGGTTAATATGCTATTTACTAATAACATAATAAGAATATAATAATTACAGATTCGGCATCAAATTGACTGTTATGAGAGCAGTGAGGACAAAACCATTCTTCGATAGGAACTAAAGTGAGTGGTGGTGTAAGACACTCCAAGTGATAACCAGCGTCACAACCATCACACAAAAGCATTCTATCTTCTCGGTCAGATTGATGGCATATCTCACAGTAAGTTGGATCTTCAACAATCGTATCTTCCACGGGTTGATTCACTTCGATTGGTATATGTCTTACAATCTAAAAAAGAACATTGTTAATAATCTTGTTCAGTATCAAAATGTATAAGTATAACAATTACGAAGTATAACAAGCAAATCCCTCATCTAAAGTGAATAATTCATAATAAAAAAATGAATTATGAAAATGTATAAATCTGAATTTGATTTTTTATGCATATTTAAATATAATTTTTCCAGATTTCATAATATTTCGAATTATACAATTTTCTATTATGAATTATATATAATAGGTATTAATAATAGCGAATAATATTTTGTTAATGAAATTGTTTTGCTGTATTTTGTGCATTTGAATAACATAACACACCTGGCCAGCAAATTTATTTCGCACATTGATAACCGTAAATGTCGTCCGATCAACCGGACAGGTGTTAACATTTTTGCTCCACTCGAGAATGCATTCGAGACAGAAGCAATGCTCACAAGACGCGGGCGACGCAATTTCCTGCGACTTGAACGGCAGTAAACAAACGGGACACTTTTCCGATGTGCCGTCACTTTTGTCGGAATCGTAGCCGTTGCTAACCGATTCCGCCGCTTTTTCGTCTTTTTCCGCTTGATCGATCGACGATTCGGCCGTCTCGATAATTTCATCATCACTGTCCCAGTCTGATTGCCAGTCTGAAGAATCACTTTCAACTGTAAAATATAATAATAATAATAATAATAATAATAATAAATACTTATTGTTTTTTTGTAATTCAATAAAATAATGTTTTTAATGATAAAATAATAAACAATTAACTTACTTATAAACGAAGTGTTTTCTTGATTTGATTCCCCGCTATCAGAACTTGAGTCATTATCACTGGCTAATTTCTGTATATAACAAAAATAACGATGTAATTAATCAGTCATACGAACATTAAATTGAAATTTTTTATTATTTAAATAAAAGTGTCACATTTATAATATTTATGATGTATGAGTATATTTCAATTATTATACTTACATAATTTTTTCTTTTTACAACTGGTTTTGGTATATCGCAATCATCATCGCTACTTTCGGTATCACTAACAACTTTCTGTAATACAAACATTAAATATATTACATATAATATATAAAATATAAAATATAATATAACATATAATTAATATATATAACATAATATTTTCAAATATCTTATTGTTGTCCTTATTAACTTTTGATTAAGGTGGTACTATCATTAAGGCAAAATAGTCAAAATTTAATGAAAACTTGTAAATATCTTAGTCAAGTAAGTTTTTACAATTCCTCAAAATTTCAAGATAATTAACTATGCCAAAGTCAAGATATTTAATAATGAAATTTGAATAAAATACATTAGCGATATAGGAAGCAGGGCCGAAAGTACAATTTTTTGAATAACTTACATAATAATAGTCACATGTGAATAAAAATTAAAATATAAATTACGAACATAATAAGTAAAAAGTGATCAAGATGACAAAGCAATTCACTACATAGTTTTGTTGTTATTCATAGTCAAATTAATAGTCATAGAAAATATTCACTTTTTGGCCATCATTAAGTGAACCCTGTTACTGAAATAGGTAATTCATGATGTTATTGTTATATCATTTTTCGACAAAATTGAAATAAAAGTGGATTTAAACAATATATACTGTTATTGGAAGTTTTTATCTACATAAATTAAACTTTAGATATTATTTATAAGAACGCTACTTAACCATAGAACCACCTCAAGTCAAATGTTCATCACTGTGTTATTGATTATTTGGATTTACTCATGGGAGGAAAATAATACAAAATTTCTGTATAATTCCCAAACTCACAGAAAGTCTTTTCCGACGAATCTGGACAATCGAATCATCACTGTCGCTATCGGATGATAATTTGTATCGTTTGGCTTTCCTTACGTTATTCGACATGATGATTTGTTCGGTTGGATAGAATTTTACCTCATTTCAGCTGGATCTATTGAAAAAATAAAATTATTCCAATTTCTATATCTAACTTATTTATTACAGATAATACATAATATATATTTATAAAAAAAGTTACTAATCGATATCAACATTCACAATATTATAATATTCAATATATAATAAATAATATTATATAAATGATAAATATATTATAAATAAAAAGAAATATGAATAAAACTCGAAATGTTCACAATTTAACCAAATGAATGAATGGTTTACACATTCAACTATTACTATGTTTCAAACATTTATGGAAACATAAATCGACCTATATACACAATCGCGTTGAATTAATAAACAGAAAATCTAACATATGCATACGCGTTCGAAAACGCTTCGAAGAAAATACAAAAGTTCGATTAAAAAAAAAAACTTATCAAAAACTCGAAAATCATCAAAATTCATTTCATATGCACATATTTCGACGTAAAATTCAAATCACAAATCACACTGAACTCAACACCAAGATTCGAGATAAAAAAAAAGTTGTCTCATCAAACCAAAATGCCTCACGGAAATCTCAACGTAAAATTGCAGCGAGTGAAAAATTTCGTGTTTCCACATGAAAACCAAAATGCCAAAACAATCCAACTGAAAGTCAAAATGCACAACAAAAACATATTAAATAAAAAAAAGTAAACTGACACAATTGTTCCTTGATTGCGCGCATTTTGAATTTTGTTTGATTTGGTGAATTTTCAATTTTACCTGCAATCGCGAGGATTTTATTCCGCGCGTCTCAAAAACCTTTCGACGCGCGCGTTTATTCTTGGATATATGATTTGTCGAGATTTGCTTTCCTCTCAAACAGTTTGGCTTGAAATTTGGATTATCGCAAGTCGACTCTCAGGGTTGAATGAATTCAGAATCAAGACGAACGTACGATTTAAGTTGTACAAATATTGACAGCCAAAAGGTACGCTTCTATCGAGAATGTGCGGACATCTTGGTTTCAAGACGCCGTCGCGCGACGTTGCAATATCTCGCGCACCTTCGGCTTTTCAAAATGGAGTCTTCGCCAAAGAACGACGACGGATATATATATATATATATATATATATATATATGTATATATATATATGTATGTATGTATATGTATGTATGTGTATGTATGCGGGGGGGTGGGGAGAATAAGATGGTGTTTCACGAAATTTACTATTTTTTTGTACACATTTCAAATGCTATTGCACGGTGACATTTTATCGTCTGTT
Organism: Gryon sp. ZL-2020; assembly: GCA_022817425.1. Taxonomy (NCBI): domain Eukaryota; kingdom Metazoa; phylum Arthropoda; class Insecta; order Hymenoptera; family Scelionidae; genus Gryon; species Gryon sp. ZL-2020. Next base: position 1,366 of record JABFPJ010001350.1, on the reverse strand, counting down.
TGTGTTGGCGTTGAACAATTACGGTTGAATTTTTCAAAATGACGCTTTTTCAAAGTTTAGCTGTCGGTATTTCGTGAACAAATGTAGACAAATTGACAGCAGGGCGCGTTCGCATGAAAAGGGAAGGTCTTTAGTAGGCGATTTCGATTTCGATAGTTGATAATGGAATATTGAAATTAATCGATTTTTTTCATTCGATTATTTTCAAGACAATTTATCGACATCCATTATATTGTTTCGATTAATTGTATTCGATTGTTTGTTTAATAACAATATTTTTTTATTTAAGTTATAACAATTTAAGTTGTAAAAATTATAAATTTTTAAATTTATAAATATTTATAATTTATAAAATTTATTGTGAAATAAAAATATAATTATAAAAATAAGTACAAAAATTTGTATTTTCAACATTTGTTAGTTACAATCGACAATCGTCGATATGATTAATGTAATCGATTACTTAAAGTCGATTAATTGACATCGATTTTTTTAATTTTTTGATTAATCGATTACAGGGTGTTTGTTTAATATTCAGGAATTTCAAACAAACAAAAATTTTTTTGCTAGATACCCTGGATGAAGTTTAAGAACACTTGAATTGAATGTTCAGTTTAAAATGTCCCTAAGGAGGACAACCATGAAGTACCCTAGGGAGTAAGTTAGGGCATTTTCAAAATCCATAGCGTTACATTTGTACTAAAAATCATACAAATAAATCGGTAAAATATCAAAATTTAAAAGAAAAATTTAGCTATAATGAACAATTATATTAATATAATATATATGATTAATATACAATAAAAAATTATGAATAAAAACAATTATTATAAAAATTTGATTTTTTCATGCATTTTTCACTTTTATTTACTTTTTTATAAATGTACCATTATTTAACAATTTTTTTTTAATTTTCATTTAATTTTAACTGTTTATAAGCATTTTTGAATTTATGACACACAATACATTAATATTTTTATTTAATACACTCGAATCTCTCTAAGAGCATTAACTCGGAACCGGAAAAGCTCGTTATGAGCATAAAGTCATCTGTCTATCCGCGCAGGCGCAGTCAGGCGCAGTTGGATGTCATGCGCTGGGGCCAGCAGAAATACAGGAAACTAAAAGCACCTAGCAATTTATAATCCCTAAAATGTTATAAGATATAAGAGAAAGTAACTAAAATTGAAAGTAACTAGTGTAAATTATGACTTAAAAAAGTGAAATATCCGATGAAATCATCGACATATAGAATGGACTGAGTGTTCTATACAAAATCATCGGTCGGCAATTAAAAAGAGAGGGCGCGACAGTGGTGGGCAAGCTATCTTTGTTCAATTTCAGTATCGTGTTAACGTTCTTGGGA
>JABFPJ010001349.1:0-26465 GCA_022817425.1 Gryon sp. ZL-2020 | reverse complement strand
CTATATAAAAAATTTGATTTCTTCAAAAAAGTTGATTTTTTGATTATTGACAGCGATAATGACAGTTGTCAACTGTCAAAATACATTTTTGGCATAAAATTCGGACTCAGCGATGCCAAAAACATAGGAAACCAGGTAAATTCATTATTTTTTCTTTGCTATCATCGTTTATTGTCGAAAGCCAGTATACTGGCTTCCCGTCCTGTAAGGGTTAAAGATAATAATAACAATAATATGCAAACAATAAAACGTAAAATGAAAATAAATTTAATTTATTGTTTATTCATATTTTTTATTTAAAAATTTGTTCCCATCATAATTTCAATTTATAAATTGTATTTAATCATTTGATAATATCCATTTTATATAATGCGATAATGCATCATTCAACATTGTCATATGAAGCAATTTTATTGTACATATTACTAATTAATTATGATATGTGTAAAAAGGTAATGTTTTCTTTCCAACTTCTTCAATTCATAAAGACATTTTATTAAAATATTAATCGAAAATTGAAATCGATTAAATGTCAGTATCGATTATCATGTTGTATACAACATTTTTTAATTCTTTCTTTAAATAATATTTCTTATATAGCTTAGTAATTTTTACATTTTTTGTCTATTTTTTTCGGAACTCAAATGGCTATATGGAGGTCGGGTATGCCGAAATACTTATGTTCACAAAACTCATCCGTAGAATGTTTAAACAACTCGGGGCGATGCCAAAACTCGCCCCGATAATGTATTTAACGACTTGATGACAAAAAATTTTTGACCATTTTGGAGACCCAAATGTCCATATGCTTGTGATAAGGGTCTGGGGATCGAGTATACCGAAAAATTTACATTCACAAAACTCATCCGTAGTATATTTAAACCACTCTGGGCGATGCCAAAACTCGCCCCGATTATGTATTTAACGATTTGGTGACAAAAATTTTTTACTATTTTGGAGACCCAAATGTCCATATGCTTGTGATAAGCGTCTGGGGGTCTAGTATACCGAAAAACTTACATTCACAAAATTCATCCGTAGTATGTTTAAACCACTCTGGGCGATGCCAAATCTCGCCCCGATTATGTAATTAACAATTTGGTGAAAAAAAATTTTTTACTATTTTGGAGACCCAAATGTCCATATGTTTGTGATAAGGGTCTGGGGGTCGAGTATACCGAAAAACTTACATTCACAAAACTCATCCGTACAGTATGTTTAAACCACTCTGGGCGATGCCAAAACTCGCCCCGATTATGTATTTAACGATTTGGTGACAAAAATTTTTTGACCATTCTCGAGTCCCAAATTGCCATATGGGAGTCGGGTATGCCGAAATACTTACTTTCGCAAAACTCATCGGTAGTATGTTCAAATCACTCGGGGCGATGTTAAATTATTTATTATAAACATAGTAACAATTTTTAACACTTTTTACATTTATATTATATTGGTATAGAAATTTGTTGATTATGCGACATGAGACGTCTTGATTCTTAGATGATATAAAACTTTTTGCTTCAATTTTTTTCGTGTATAATGTCTTATAAAAGTTTTCAATTTATACATATGAATCTGTTGTTTAATCAGTATTTTTACATCACTTTGCTGTTTTTTATATGATTTCAAAATATAATTATTAAAATGATAATTAGATATCCATGATGTTAATTGAAACCTAAAATTCGAATAAAATTTTTCGAGAGAGATAAATAATTATAGGAATTAAGAATTAAATTAAGAAGAGCCTAAGATTGAGTAAAAGGCCAATCAGCAAATTGTATGTTGAATTACCCATTTTAAGTGATGAATATAGAAATTTTGGAGTGTAAAATTCTATCACACTTAATAGACATATAGGACTGTCGATAAAGCCGAATCGAAATCGCATTAAAAGCTTAACGGACAGAGAGGCTGTGCACAAGATAAACAAGTTTTTCGGGTCTCAATTTTTCTGCCACGCACTTATTAAGCTGTACTTTCATGCGGAGGTAGAGTCAGAATTAAAAGCAAGTCACGCCACACGGCCACGAGACTGATACTCAATCCCTTTGATGTAATTGAAACGTAACCCCATTGTTAACGCGCAATTGACTGACACCGTGCAGGATTTTGTCTCGACGACTCAAGTCGGTCAGTTCACGCACGAAAACACGAATCAGGATTGTAAACGCAAAAAAACACTTTCGTTGATCAAGCGTTCATTTTGCTTTCATAATAATTTGCGAGAATGAGCACAGATTAACGCTTCTCTATAAAAACGTGACGAAATATGACAGTGCAAAAAATTAAATAAGTTTCTACGATGAGGTACTTAAAATGAATGATTCTTATAATTGAGAGATAAGAGCACAGAGAATGGACATAAGCAAATTTTAAGAATATTGTTTAGAATCTTCAAAAATTAAATATAAAATTTTGTAAATTTGTTTTAATAAATTTTCTTTTCAAGTTTTTTAAATTTTCTGAAATAATAAGACATTTCACACACTCTAAAAAAGAAACAAATTAAATGTCAAAAATCAGATAAGTTATTGTTCAGTTGATATGTAAATATTCTCTTTTATGTTATATGACTATCTGAACTGTAAAAATAAACACACAATGTATGTTAAGTTAAAAAAATACTTGCTCTTGATTTTGCACGATTTGAGAAAGTAACACGCACAGATTATTTTTCGAGCAGACGAAAATGTAAATGAAATAAGAAAAGCGAAATGTTTAACATTCAAATGAACCGTAGTTTTGAACAAGTTGAAATAGAAAGAAGTGCGTTTGTAATGTCGCAGATGTCTGAAATACGATGTGTACGCAGTTCGTTTCCTTTGCATTCATAACAACCGCACGGCGTGTTAACAAAACAACGCACTAATTGCTTGCGTCACTCGAACGAGTCAATGGACTTGCGCTGCCTAAGTCACGCGCAAGTGCAAAACCAAACACTCGTGGAATTCAATCGAATCACGTTCACGCAATGTTTATTTCTTTATGAATGAATGATTTGACTGTCCTGTAGCTTGAACACCCGATCGATATCTGAGCTACAAGCAGTTCAACACTTCTACGCAAACCGGTTAACTTTATCCTCGTTCATATTATCATTTGTTACACGATTCTTGATTAATATAATTCCCAGACGGTCTAATAAATTTTTATTGGACGTCGTTTCTTATATTTTGCCACGCGATTTATACCGTCAATTTGGTTGATATAATTACGAGGAAAAAACATATCTTTATACGGTTTATATCAATTCATGCGTAATGAATTGGAACATACTGTAAGATTTCATTTGACAAATCCAAATTATGTGAGTTTTGAAAAAGTCAGAAAAGTATTTAATTAAAATTATTGAAGACTATTTTTAGGTAAAATTAAAAGTATATCAAGAATTCATCAAATATTATTTTAGCATTCTTATATTTGATTATTATTATAATTATTACTGTTTCCTTTTTTTTATCTTCGAAAAAGCAATTGTAACGTAACAATTATTATTTTGTTAGATTTATATACTTTTGAATTGTGTACGTAAAACAATTTAACTTTTTTGTGAAAAGTTTTTGATTTTGACGAAACCAATTACATGGTTCTATAGTGGATAAAATTGAAAAATTCGATATCCTTTTTCCAATGTAATTGAAGTCGACAGCATTTTGTCTTAAAACCAGGAATATCTAGGAATTGATTTCGGTGACTGTTCACGTGAGGACCTGTAATTAAAACTTATCTAATATTTAATTGACAGTTCCATGAATATGATAATTACTTAATTTATTACATCGTCACACACAAAGAGCCAAAGTTTGAGGGCATGATAATTTAATCCAAATTAAAAATATATTCACGACATTTTTCTTTGAATACATTAAATATTCAATTTAAATATTGAACGGTGTCTTAAATTAAAAAAAGATACTCGATCGTTGATGAGATATAATGGGAAGAATGTCTGAAGAGTGTGAAACAATATTAAACGTGTGACATTTTAATACTCGTTTCTAATTATTATTTTATACTCATAAATGTCTAAGAGATTTTGTTAAATCATGAGCTAAGGAATTGGAAGATAATTTATAACTTTTAAAATGTTCATAGAATACACATATTTTTAAAGGAACATATCCTCAAAAAAATATAATTTAGAATTTCGTTACACTGGATAGCAGTAAATAAATAGTTTCGGACAAAATGAAATGGTGATTATGTATTCCAATAATATGAAACTTTTATATAATAATGGACAATTTTCAATATTACTTTTCTACGTCTATTATTGTGGATTGTCAGTATTACTTGAAGTTGCATATAGCGTTGGCGAAAACGTTTAAAATTGTATCGTAAGTTTGAAATAAGAGCATTTAAGATACTTTATTTTTAAATACTTTTTAAATATAATAAAAAAACTGAACTATGACCCCTTCTCTATGACCTATGACTCCCAGCAAAATTCCTAGGTTCATCCGAGGTATCTCTATAACCTCTTTATGGGTTCTTTATGGACGCCCTACAAATTCCCTATAAACACCTTTTAATCTCCCCATAAACTCTGTATGAACTGCTATGACACCACTTATGAAATCCCCTATGTCATCCCCTATGACACTTGAGGGGTGCACCTATGACACAAAAAAATTTTTTTTCTAAAAATCTAGTGCAGATATTGCAAAAAAACAAAGTCTACGACACTTTGGAGAGATAGGACTACATTCTCTGAAAATTTGGTTTAAATTGGACCGGTAGATTTTGCGTGATTGACATTCAAACAAACAAACAAACATATTTTTAACTTTATATATTAGTATGGATTGCTAGTTCGTCAGTAATTTTTCCGCAAATTATACTTTCAAGAATTAAAACAGGTAACATTTTATCATCATAATCATATCGCATACAGCTTAACTTGTATCATAATCTACACTGTGATTTATGATCACTTGATAAATTTACACAATAAATCTCACTGTTCTCAGTTGACACGTTAGTTTGATTATATGGACAGGTTTATTGTGGTTGGCTAATAAAACGAACAGAAACGTCGACAAATAAAATTGTCACGTGAATTTGACGGAAACTAGAATTGACACTCAAAGTGTGGTTGATCTTTATTGGGATAATTTCGAAGGAGGAATTATAGTGGCATTGTCATGGTGGTATGACTTTCCACGTTCTTGAGAAGAAGTTGGCAGCCTAAACTGGGCCTCGGGTCTTTAACGAGCTGTCCCAACGTCCTGCACAACAACTTCCTGAGATAAGCCACACCGATAGAGGCGTAAACCTCTCGTCTCCACCTTGAATCGCCTCTCTTTCTTACCCTTCCTCTTTGTCAGCTCCCTATCTTATCTACTACAAACAAGAATTACGTTTGCCTCGTAATCTCCACGCCTGCTTCGCGATTTATTATTCCAACTGCTTGAAACCTCACGAGAGCGCGCCGCACAGTTACTTACTTTGATGCCTGGACAATGAAGAAATGAATTCGTATGTATACATACAGCTAGGGGAATTACAAGAAGATTGATTCATTGAATGCGAATATCTGATTTATGACACGCAGATTGACGTATGTTGTTTAAGATTCGACCACAAAGTGCACGCTCATACTATTTATCAACCCCTTTCTTCGTACACTTTTTTACTCAAAAAACAAAAAGAAACTTGTATTTGCAGAAAATGTGAGTTATTTAAATGTTTTCTAAATCTAAAACACAAATCTTAAAATAACTTTTGGCAGATTTAATAGTAATGAAGGTAGTTGAAAGAACAAAATTGCAGACATTTGCCCATTATATGGTCTCTTTTTCTATAATATCATAGAAATTAAAATAAATGCGATTTCTAATATATTAAGTGAATGAAAGGAAAGAACGCTTATATCGATATGCATTTTGCAATTTTCATTTTATATTAAAGAGAAAGTATAGGATAATGTAAAATAGCGAGCAATAGGAAGTAACGATCCCAATGTTTTCGTTATAGATATTCGACTCATTGTGCATGTAACCTTAATATCTTATTCTGTCCAAAATATTAGAAAATATAAATGTACAATATTTTCGAACCTTAGTGTAAGTATTCGTAAATGTTTATGTTATTCGAAGACCCATTCTGAGTCATTTGCGCTTGTTCTTCTCCCCTTATACACGTCCACAAGGGGTTACTTTTCGCATGATTTCGGCACGTAATATGAACTGCCACTCAAGGACCTCCCTGTAGTAACAGTATAGTAATTATACGGACTGAGGGTTACACTAGTAATCAACCTAAATTTTAATAGTTCTTATAACACGAATTTTATTGTATTTTCTTGATTAAGGAAACATTGTTTAAAATATTTAGTTAATTTTCTTATATTAATGATTAAATTACATTAATTATGGAACTGTTTATACTCTTTATTCTAGTAAATTATAAGGAAGATGGGATGCATGTGTTTGATGCATTGTTTTCTTCATAAGTAAAAATAAATTTAAAAAAAGCAACATTTTGTCTACAAAGTTGTAAATTGATTTTACACTATAAGAGTTACAAGTAAATATTATTGTCTATATATGCGAAACATTTTTTTATCTTCTTCTTATTCACCGTCTTGATTTTATATATGGTCATATCGGTATATATAAATTGCAACACTAAAATGAAGAAGGTTTCAATATCGTATAAATAATATTCATAAAAAATTGATTAATATTGAACTATTTATTAAACATTCAATTTGATAAATTTATTATTATATGCCAAGATTCGACAAATCAAATATCACATCTATTATTCTAACATGTTACTATATCGAGTCATGTTTTCTTAATAAATTTATCAGTTATACAATTTGATTATATAATATCCAGTCAAAACAAAATGAAAAAATAGTTTCAAATAACTGGATTGTTTCTACTGAATATATAACCGTCCGGTTGCGGCTTGAGGCGCGGAAAACGAGGTAAGCCGCGAGTGCGTCATGTACCGTCCTCCTGATGGGCTTTTCCGGCTGTTTATCGCGATAAAACCCTGAAAACGGGAAGCGGCACAATAGTCTACACGTACGTACAAAGAGCGTTATATCGTTCCTCTCATCCCGCATGCAGAATAGTTAGCCGTACATTACGGGTATCGTCACGTAATATCATATTCACTAAAGCTATGAGACGTGAGAAAAGAAGACGTAGAAACAACCTACCAAAATTCATTCGGCAATTCAAAAGATAAAACTTTATCTCGCGGTAAATTTGTTTGAAATTTCCGTCGAGTTAGATGACAATCGAATCGCGCATACATTTATCGTCAAAATACTGTTCTATGGAAGCACAGTATTTAGCGCATTGATAAAGAGACAAATTACTTTATTTAATTTTATGTTAACTATGATGAGAAATATACAATTTAATTCGGAAGAATTCATTGTGAGTCGACGATAAAAGTATATAATTTCATAATAAAATAGGATATTAAATTTATTATAATTATATGCTCAAAAATATATTTCATAATCGTTATTGAATTTTCTCACGTTTAAACAAGATGCACCTTGGGATTTATCTTGATAGTTGCTCGAAATGGATGGTAAAATGTTGCCATTATTCGAAGGACATAAGTCAAAGAACTAAACAAAACATTCGATTACCAGATTACCGTTCACCCACGCCAAGATAATAGATAGTAATTGCAGGGTCACGTCGAACAAACCAAATCCATTCTATGCTTCTAAAAAGCAAAATGGACAATTGATCCAAACCAGACAATCGAGGTTCTGGGGTATTAGTACACTTGAGAAGAAATCGTTCTCACATTATTTTCACGCGATGGTCATCATGTCGATGTTATAACGTGCTCAGGAAGAACGGGCCGCCTTACAGATTATCAGTGATTGTAGCTTTTTTGTCAGATCTGGACTTTACTCTACTTAATAATGCGAAGAAATATATAAGGGTTTTATAAATGATGATGATCATATTATTGAATAAAAAAGTAAATAATTGGTTAAAATAATTAAATAAATAATCATAAATGAGAAGAAGCGATTCTATTATTATATTAATTGAATAAATCAAGATGATTTATATGATACCATGCAATTTTTTAAATATATAAAAATATTCTACAAAAAATAAACACCCTTAATAAACATTTTAACACATTACTTTTTGCGCAAGTAAATTTATTACATGTAAAAACACTGCATTAATTAGCGTAGTCAATTCAAAAAGTATTAAACAATTTTGGTTGCTAAGAACTTAATTAAAGTATGGATATTATGAAAACTTTAGCTCGTATGATTATTTTTCACGGTAACAATTTAATTACATGAGTTTAGTGCATGTACTTATAAAATTAAAGGCGAAAATTAATTAGAAGAGTATTATATTTTTAATGAATAAAAATCATATTTTGTCATGATTATACTTAAACCGAGAGAATTTGTATGGCTACCGGTCAATTTTCAGGACGGTAAATTATTATTTATATCCTAACGCTAACCTCAAGATTCACGAGTCTGCAACCCAGTCGACAGGCGGAACTAATTTGATCGTGGACCCAAACGTGAATCGTTACGACGAATCGTTTCGACAAGAACTTAATACACTTTTTACTTTATACAAGGACCATAAGCTTCGCAAAGCTCGTAATCAGCTTCGCTTGATTGAAACGCTTGATTTAATGCCAATTAGATAAAATGTTTTTATTTTTAATTTCGACATATATAATTTCATGCATAATATTAAAGTGTTTCGAAGAAAAAATATCAGTTATTATAATTGCTTTTAGTTTCTGCTATAATTTACAAATAATGCACATACATTTTATTTATGTATCGTAAAAAAATTTGCTTTTTGACATTTTCAATTTTGAAAGTCTGATGCAACATTTTATATTCAAATTCAATTGTGTATATAATACAACGTTTAAAGTTATTGGAAAATAAATGCCAACTTTTACAATTTGCATATGGTAAAAAATATACTTTTTGAACTAACCAGGTAAAGAATTAATACATATTGAATGATATAAACAAAAATATACATGCAAAAATGTGCGGTTATCTCACTTTCATCAATCGTTACTTCAGTTTTTCGTTTCGATTTCTCTGTTCCCTCTCTCTGTCCGGCATTCCACATACAAAAACCCACAATCCCGCTGCGGACTTTTTTTTATGGATTTACATTATTTACAAACAGGTTCTTCGCGATGTGAAATAAAAATCGCTGTCTCTTGTTCTGGTGCCCTCGCCACCTCCGTCCAAAGGATTTCAGTAGAAGAAACCGAAAACAAGACGAAAAAATGTCTCTTTCTTTTAACCTCCTGCGTAAAAGAATGATGAACAGTTCGAAGCAATGCATGTTTTCGTGCCGGCTTAAATACTCCAGTTATTCAAGCATACTTCGAAGTGTGGTGATTCTTACACTACATTTTTGGGGAGGAAAGGGGCAAAAAATCTCGATAGAGGGAGAGAGTAAAGAAATGAGACAAAAAAAGTAGCCGAAGAGTTGGGACAAAGGAACATAGCAAATGGTTTTTCGGACAATCTCAGGCTGCTTTACAAACAGAACCTACTTATGCATGATAACATATTCAGAAGTCGAATAAAAGTCTTCTTATTTGCAAGAACTGGCATGTATAAGAAATAATCGAGGGGAGACTTGACCGATGGACATAACCTGACGTAACGCAGTCTGACGGACAAAAAAGGGCCCTGGCTGCTTGCTTACTCGCTGAACTTCCCAGAAAAGTAGACCAGCCGCTTGTGCATATCAATTTCGCGGTCTTCCTTTTGCACTTTCGCGCGTCTCTTTAAAATGATCGAAGAATCAGTGCTTCGAAAATCTGACCTTCAAACTAGTATGACAACAAATGAGATTCGGATAAATGAAATTGATATTTAGAAAGAATTTAAAAAAATAAAACTAGCAATGGTTGATATTTTTTACATAGCAAAGTTGAATACCTGTTTAAGGAGAAATTCCTTGTTACTTGAATAGGGAAATTCCTTACTTTTCAAATAATTATCAACTTCAGTTTTTGATATCATTTATTTGATAAGTCATCAATATTATATTTTTGGTAAGTCAATAAAGGTAAGTCAATAAAAAAAACTTGTCTAAAATTATTTCCAAAAATTACTATTTATTATTATTTATTACTGAATTTAAATTAATGAATGTTTTTCATACTTGATATTTAATTTAATTTTCCTCCAAAATTATATCGTTGAATAATTATTGTTGAATGATTTATTTAATTAATTAAATACATTTTCAGATATATTATTTGTAATATATATTCCAAATTTAATAAATGCATTAATTATCCGTTTTGTGGTAAAAGGAATTATGTTGTTAATAAATTAATTAATAAATGTTATTTATTATTAAATATAAGGAATATTTACAGATATGCAGAATTATATGGAAAGTCAACCTTTAATTTTATTTTAATGGTTCGTAAACACTTTTGAATTATACTAATTAATAATCTCTTGATTACAGTGTCTTTCTTTTCATGTATAAGATTATGTATGCATTAAATTTTACGACAAAAATAAAAAAATATTGGTGATTTCTTTCCATCAAAAGTACATGATTCAAATTTTTATGATGCATTATTTCTTCAATAATTTATAATTGAAATTATGAACATTAACATTTATATTATGTATAGATATTTGAGTCATTTTCTTTGACATTTAAGTGTATTCTGTCTAATCATTGATAATTATTTAATTTTTAGTTTGAATAAATTTTAAATTTGAATTTAGTTTTTAAAAACTGAGAATTAAAAGAAATTACTCTAACGAACGAAAATATAAAAGATAATTTTGTAAAATAAAATAAATAATTCTATCTTTAAGTACTTACTGTACAAAAGCCAATTATTATAATACTCAAATCAGCTAGTGCTAAAGCAATGGTTTTTCATATCAATAATATCCAGCATGTAATCCTAAAGCGAATAAAGAAATTCTTCAATAAGTAATTTTAGAATGCAAATTTAACAACAACGCAATATCGCCAAAACTTAACTAGATTAATTACGCACTATATTTCATGTGGCTTCATTTTATTGCTCATTATTTTAGTAATTAAGAGAACAGTAAATTAGGTCCACGGTAACCTAACTCTGATTTACACCGGGCCGGTATTTAGAGCGAGGCTTTGCAAATTTATTGTAAGCGTAACAATTTCGAGAGCAGATTCTAACGTTATATAGAACGTCGAAGTTCCAAAGTTTGGCAAAGTCCAAAGGTCTGCGATGTGCGTTTCTCGTGTTTCGTGAAGTAATGCACAATCGCAACCAGGCAGTGTCCATCTTTCGATATGTTACTATGAAATATTGCTCCTACAAGCTAAATAACCTGTGACCGGCCATAATTTAAAAACCGGATTTAATGTGGCGACCGGATTTTAATGAAGTGATTACTTTAAAATTTAAATGAAGTCTCAAAATTAATACGATACTAGTCATGGGCGATCTATATTTCAAAGTACCTTTGCCACGATTACGCGAAAGATTCTTGTCTTAATAACGCGATGCGTTACGGTCGCTGCTTTGCAATTGCCGCGACCGTTTCGCTTATTAGGGTGTATTTCCATGAAAACTATAGATAAGCTGCGACACATTTTACTTCATGTTTTTTTTTGTCTACATAGTTTTTAGAACAACTTGAAATTCGATTTTAATGGAAAGAATGAGAATTCGAAATGAAATAGAAATTATTACACAAACTTAAACGTAAACGAATTATAATTTTCTAATTTAAGAATAAAGTCGATCGAGTTCTCAAAATTACTTGAATTGCAGTCATTTCTTCATTTAACACCTCAACCTTTTCCTTGCACACTTTAAACATTTAAATTATTGGATTTAAAAATTTAATGACTTTTTTCAAACATATTTCGGCTGTAAAAGTCGTTTGACGGATGAAGAGTGTTATGTATTTACGTTATTTATGAAAATGAATGGAAGATGTGACTCGCATAAGCCTTGAATTGTGTTTCCTACTCATCAGACCTTCGTCGTTGGTTTATTTCATTCGCATTTTGAGGGTAATAAAAATTTATATGATCTGATTTTGAATTTTATTGATATTGGATTCCTTTGGTCAGTATCGTTCTACATTTTATGGTTGGGCTCGTTAGATTTTTAATTGGGAGTTCAGGATTAGAGCTGCTTTTTGAACAGTGAATGCTCCGTTTGAGGAGTGGTAAAGATGTCACGTATTTTATTGGAAATAGGAATCTCGTTTATAGTGGTAAGACTTTTTGTTTTGGATTCATATTCTGTTTGAGTTTGGCAATTAATTATGGATTTCAATCATCCTGCTTCAATAACTTATTCCAAACTTGTTTTACTTGGAAAATTGAAAAAATTGTATCATGATTATTACATGAAAAAAACTTTCATTCAAATTCTTCGTTTATTTGATGCGACTTATATTTTGAAAATTGTGTCAAATAACAAATTAACAATCAACATTTTGGAAAACTTAACGTGAATTTTATGAAGAGTATAATTTATCGCTAGATATGTTGTTCGATCCCTATCTGATCAACAGATGTCACACGAGAGGTGAAATAGCTATAGCATCTTATCATTAACTCTCGTATAAATTTCTCCTATCCATTAGAACACCTTACCTGCCTAACAAATATACTAACTGTCTCGATTTTGCGGATCTTGAATGTATTATGTCTTTTTTTCCGAGCATGTCGTTTATTCAATGATATACACTGATTTGAATGTTCTTATCACTTAAACGTGGATTAAATATACTTGAAGATATGATGTCACAGTATTAATATAGAGGAAGAAAAAATGAGCAACCACTTATATATGAAAATTATGTTCTCAAATCTAATTCTAGTTTTCTGGTATTTTACTTTTATCTGTAATCTTACATTAATGCGATCTGAAAAAGAAAATTGATTTTCTTGTTTATGCTTCCAAAGATTTGTTTCGTATATTTGCATTTGATAACAATAAATCTGATAAATTAATTTTTTTTACATATTATAAGTGTAAGAAATTGTTGATATTTAGAAATGAATAAATAAATAATATCCTTAAGTGAATATTTGCACGCGAGAAATAAATTAAATTAAACGAGATAACGCGTTATCGAGTGTTTCACTGTATTTACTAATTATGATTGGTTAATTGAATCATCTTACCGTTAGATTTAGTCAGTTATATTTCGCGATATTATCTACTGGATGGACAAATATTTTAAAATAACAAACCACTAATTCATTGATTTTTTAAACACACATTAATTTGCAAAATTGATTTGATTAAACTTTGTTTAAGATTTATCTTATCTATCTTACGGGTTAAGAATTAGTAATATTATATTATGAACCATGCGCAGCATGCTACTTTGGTTCATAATATGGTTGGATTGCTATTTTTCGTACTTGTTTGTAGGGATAAAAATTACGACTAAAAATTATAATTTTCAGTTATACCCGCGTGGAAAAATTAGTCTGGATATAGTCTGGCAAAGTGTATCCAGACGACATCCATACCATATCCAGACTGCTTTTTCTACTAGGGTATTAATATAACAATTTATGTCAAACAGTTTAAGTTTTAATTAAGTTTAATTAAATCTATTTATTTATTATATTATTATATATTTCTATTTATTTATCTATACATATATCAATTAAATGAGTGTATATATGCATTTAATGGCAATGTGTAAATGAAAATGCAAAATAGATTTGTTTTCATTTGATTCTCTATTTAAACTCAATTTAAGTTTGATCAGAACATAAAATTTTCTTTACAATTTGAAAGAAATACACATGCACACGCTAAACTTCCTCATGGAATTGGAAAAAAAGATTTGTAACGGTATTTTCTACATGTAATCGAGTATTTACGATTGAAAATGACATTCACAGTGAATTCAATCCGCCCATCGTAAGAATAATTCTGTGGCTGAGAGGAAAAACCACATAAGTATATAGGGTTTCCATATACACTTACCTGGTTTTTCCTCTAAGTCACAAAATTAATTCGATAAAGCAGATTCGTAACTCTGGACATAAGTATATTAGTTTAATATATGACAATAAATTACTTAAAAACAATTTAATGAAGTTTTGAACAAATATTTTTGTGTAAATTTAAATTAAATAATCTAAATAAGTCACATTGAAATTTGAATAAAAATTGATAGTTTATATATTTTGAAATTAATTATTGTTTATGATCAGTATATGACGTTATTATATTTTGGTGTGTATCCTTTTTTACCAAAAGTCAAAATATCATGGATTCAGCATTTTAATTGCATTTCTGTCAAAAACTAAACGGTGGAATAATGTTTCGATATATCATTGGTAAATCTATGTTCTACATAATGACACACTAGATTTTTATCTAAATCCTAAGAACAGGAATTAATATATAAAAATGCGTTAATTTTGGTACGTTTGCCAATACTTCGAATGTTACATTAATTATCTTCAGCAATTAATATTTCAATAACTTTACGGTAAAAAGAGCTGCAATTTTTAGTATTGATATAAAAATACTTAAATTAAAACATATATTAAAAAAAATTTTATAAGAACAGTCGTTTTATAAATATATTATAATATAATATAATATAATATAATATAAATAATTATAAATAGTCCTACCTTAAGATACACAGGATTTTGCAGTTTTGATTCAATATTGTAGTATTTTGTTGAAAATTTGGTACGAAATAGTCCTGAAGTAAATTATCTAAAGTTAGTTCAAATGTTCAGCTAAATCGAGAATACATCCGTACCAAGCCGCATCATAAGTTAATAACGCTCAATAAATCCCAATAAAATCGAGTTGAACGTATTTTTAATTGAAATACGAAACCTAAAATTGAATCTAATTGCTTTATTGAATTTTATCAAACACATGAGTGAACTCTTTGAGAAAGATTTGAATGAGTTAAGAACTAATTTTTTAAAAGAAAAGAAATATTTCAATATCTATTTTCATAATTAAATAAAGTTCCACATATTCTGATATGAATGATTTTTTATTCATGTAATTATGTTCTATTACAGCATATTTTTCTTGATTATTTGTATAAAGGCGAACAGAAGAAGAAAACAACACCGATAAATAATGGGAATAAATATATATTGAATTTGTTTTCAAAATAGTAGTGTTTCTGAATGAATAATAAAACGGCTAATTGAATAATCGGCAAATTTTGTTAGAGCAAGGTGTTCCCTTTCTTGGTAAAAATTTATATTCGTTTTAGCTTTCGATTTGGTAAATATTACTATATATTTCACGGTATGATTAAATGCGTTTAACGAACGTACATTAGTCATTGAGATGCGCATCCAAAAAAGGATAAAAAAACAAATAACTGAAATAGATGTCTGGAAAGAGAGTGGCGAGTGTCGCTAATGAACTGGTCTTTGTTGTCTCTCTCGCTCATTGCCTTTTGATTTGTTGTCTATCTTCGTCTGCCTTGGTGTCGCTCGCATTCAGCTTGATACTTCGGACCGGTCTTCATTATATTCGATTCAGAGTCTTTAATTGCATGCACACGCACCTATGCATGCCAGTATCGTGGTATTACGTGCGACCAGTTCAACAATATTGCGCGAAGTTAAACATACGCCGAATTAAAATATCGATACGAAGCAGCGCGTACTTTTGTAAAGACACTTGAGTGTCGAACAACCGTTGAATTTTCAATTGCCGAGTCTATTTTTTATCTATTATAACAGAGAATCGCATCATCAATATCGAGAGAATGCTTCTTGATTGACAAGCTAAACATTGCGAATTGTTCCGATTGAAAATTAGACATTTTTATACTGCCGCTTCTATACTTTTTGTTTCAACTATTTTTCGTTGATCTTACGGATTAACTGCGCTTTTTTATATTTTCCGAAACATTAAAAAAAATATTTATTAAAATGATATTTTATTTCGTGTCAATTTTGATATATTTTGTGACTATTAGACAATTATTAAAATTAAATTAAAATTATCACTGATGATTTTTGTAAAATAAGTAGAAAAATTTATATTATTTATTATTATAAATTATTAATATAACAACCATAATAATAATAAAAATTATTTAATAAATATATTTAAAACAAATTATTTTTGAAATATACCATTAAATATATCTAAATATATATATATATTCAAAGTATTGTTTCAAATTGACGAACAAATACTATGTTTCTGCCAAGATTAATCAAATATGAAAATGGTCGAAGTTCGATGTGATTGCTTGAATTACGAATTCCGCAAAATATTCAGTTACGACCTGTTATGCGTGTTAAAAAATGTCGTGCACTTTGAGAAAGAATACGCGCGAGAGAGCTGGAATTCCCTATCAATTAGGGACAGGTTTCCTTGCTATGGTGGTAGCTGTGAGTTTTTTCCTTACGCCCTTATCCCGAAGAATCCTGTTTCTCTTGCTTATACAGTTAGCTACTTAAGCAACAGCTAAAGGCGTCCAAGTGCAGAAACGAGGATCATTGTCCTCGCTACGAGCTTGTCACTTATTTCTACAATTACGAACAAATGTTTCGCATTGTTCTTAAATCGTATAACAATGTTTGCATAAGAAAAAATATAAATCAATTATGATAAGTTAATTGATTCAATCACACGATCTCAAAATAGTACATTTAAAGATAGTATATAAAAATATTTTTTGTTTTATTGGAATTACGTTACATTTGGCCATTATTAATATATATTATTTACAAAGTTAAAACCAATTTAGTTAATAAAATCTTTACAGAATACTAATTCTATTGCATACAAGTTAATAACGCAAAGTTTTGACAACTTAATGGCGATAAGTTGCATTGATATGGAATAAGTTTTATCAGGCTATTTCAATTAAAAACTTTATTTGAAAAAGGAAAAATATATATAAAAGTTTCCTTTTACTATTTAACTACATCTGCACTTGTTAACGCACTGAACTTGTAAAACTTACTTCAATAATATTACACAATTCTTGTAAATTAAATTTCTTACTATAATCTTTTGGTATTATTATTTTAAATTCAAATTTAACTTAAAAATGACATCCAATAAGCAAAACACGATGAAAGTACATAGATTAAAATACATAAATAATGCTTAAATTAGTTACTATAATTTTAGCATTATTTTAGGATGGATTAATTTGTTAAATTATTTCATTGCATGATGATAATTACTACGACCAAACCAATCCTAATTAATATGTCAAAATCTATTGGTTCTGGTGGTTCAAAAGGTCGGGTTTAAGCGCGCAATTGTGTTCATTGTAACTTTTGTAATTCAATGCTTTTACATGAATGCACGGTCATTATTGCCTTCTATATAGAAACAGATTCGTATCGAAGGACTCTTAAAGAAAACTTTACAGTGCCGAGTGAAGATAAATGCACGTAAGGAGAAGTTGGACATTAAGTAGGTACTTACGATAGAAGTTTCTACTCACACGCGTACATACTGTGTGAAGCAAAGTGTGGTAGAAACCCAGCATTAGTTTAATCAGGCCTTTTTCCAAGTAAAATTTCGCTGTGCAGTATTCTAAGTGCTATTAGTTTAAAAAAATAAACTGAATAATTTATGTCAGAAATATTTAAAAAAATATACAAACAAACAAAAACAATAATTATACAAAACTAAAAATAAGCAACACGAAAGAAAATAAAATTAAAAAAATAGGAGATTGAATCGGTATATAGGCCGAGTGTAGTAGACAATAACGTGTTGAATTAATCGGAAGATAGTACTTTCAGTGTTGATCTATTTAGACGCAAATGTTCAGTTCTAGAGGGGTGGACAAAGTGCGAGAAATTAGAGAAAGAGAGCAAACGGCTCGGTCGGTCGAACACATTTTAATCAATTCCATTGAAACCCTTGTACCCAACTGCATGCACCATCAGATAGACGCAGCTCACAACATTGATTCCATTATCAAACGATGGCACTCTTGTAAAGTACCCGGTTTGAAACACCTGAGGTATCTCAGAGAACTAGTAGTGGCGGTTTTTTACTTACATGCTTGAAATTAAAAAAAATTTTATTTTACATTCATGAAAAATACTAATATTTAAATTGAATTTAATGTAATAAATATTTAAATAAAGAAACATAATGAAATAAAAACGTATGTTTTTATAAAAGTACATTTTTAATGTATTTGACGAGCATCAAACATAGCAATGTTGTGCAATTTTTATATAAATAATTAAAATTAATAAATTAGCTATTTAATTAATTAAATTACTATAGTAATATGGAAAAGTAAACGAGAATATGACAAATAAAGGAAGAAATGATTTATTTTTTACTTAGTTTTAATTAATTAATTAAATTAAGCAAATTAACTTATTTTGTAAATTTTGAAAGAAACACGACATTCATGCGATATAAAGTTTATACAAAAAATAGATTTATATGAGTTAATATATTTTTCTGTATTAAAATAATTTCGCTTCATTATGATTTAATGGGCCATTAAATTACCAAAATTACCAACAAATAAATATTATATTTCAATAATTAATTGTAAAATAAATTTTTAAAATCTTGTTTATGTTACTGTGAAAAATTATATTTCAATATGAGCATAATTCAATATTTTAATTAAACTGATAATAAAACATTTAGCAATTTGTTAAGTTGAAAAAAATTGTTTCATTTGCTGTTGCTTTTCTTTGTTGTACTTTTGCACGTGCAAGTAAAATTAAGTAATTCTCAAATGTTTAAAAAAACTTATTTTTACTTTACGAAACACTATTATCAATATTTGATGACAAGTGGCTTAAAAGAAGATTTTTTTTCAATGCCTGACCAATTCAACATTTGTCAAATATTTTGCAAATGAACGCACAACGAAAAAACATGTGTGTCGATCCTAACTACTCGTGACAGATTTAATAGCGTTTGACGCTCGGGTGCGCGAGTTACGTCGATGCACCTGCTGGTACTATATATTCGCGGACGACGTCATCGTTTCGGTTTACACGCGCCAATCATCGGCTAACTAATTGGTACGTCACTCTACGGCCGATTCCGCGCTTCATGAATTTCAGCGTTAACTTTGGAATCAAGCACGTATTCCATAATACCGCGATTATTGTAGAATTTGTACAAGTGTGTACGTGCGTGACTCAATATGACACCATAAAATTAAGTAAATTAAATAATTAAACCATAAAATTATTTATCTTGACGGTTACAACTCAAAAAACCTTATGTTTCATTCACCATTATTTTGTTTTCGATAATCAAAAGTGATTGTTAACGGTTTGGGATGATATAAAATAACACAAATTGCAAAATGACAATTTTAAGTGCAATACTTTGTACAATAGATTTACAAATTTTATATTTAAATTCTTATTGAATACTTTAAACATTGAAATTTCATTAGGATATTGTGAAATTACATCCCGATAAATGTTCAAACAATTTTAAAGGTTTGTTATTTCGATAAAACAAACAAAGTAAATTTGCAATTTTTATTTTTAAATGTTATTGAATTACCGAAAAGTTTGGCTTGTATAAGATACCAATGATTCAAATATCCTAAATTAAACCCATTTAAATGGAAAAGTATTTCAATTTGTCAGAATTTGATATGCATTAACAGTTTAATAGCGTGTAGATGGAACTTTGATTAGGCTTAAAATTAGTCCTTTGATCTATGTGCATTTATATAATAATAGAAATTCACGACCTACAATCAGATTATATGAAAACTAATTAAATCCGCGCATATTATGTTAGAAATCAGGGTTTAATTACATTTAAACTATGTTTACTCTATATCAACGTAATTGAGACTGATACTCATTGTATCTTTCTTATTTTTCAGCAAAATCAAAAATAAGCAAGATAACGAATTTTCCTAATTCGTTAAAATGATTTGTTCAATACGATTTCATAATTAAATACCTAATAATTCAAACGCTTCAATCCAAAAATAATTATTATAATTTATAATTTGTTATACTTTACTATATTCACCACTTTTCCAATATTATTGTTTTCAGACACTCAAAGCGATGCTTATGCGGTTTCGCAACGTATCATTAAAAAAATAGTTTCTATCTATTCTTTCTATTCTATCTATTGATTGAAATTTGACGTGTTTAAAATTGCATTAGCACGCAATTGAAAATAAAAAGAGTTAAGTGCGCGGCATGGCACACTTCGCTTGCGTCATCGTGTCGGAGGTCCTCGGCAAGAAGCAAGCAGAACAGCAGCACCAGCGCGCGACGACCCATGAGAGTATAGGTTTCGCGTACCTACCATACTAATCAAGCAATAACTATTTGTCAGTTCCCCGGGCAACCTAAATCCAAGCTAATTCGACATCCGTGTCGGACACAGATTCGCTATCGGGTATCTCTTTCTATCTGGACGACAGCACATTCGCATTAGCCTGGCCCGCAGCCCACGCTCGATCGGTTCTCGGCCACCACCAACGGGCTGTTCTCGCAATGCCCACCTCCCCGAATATACCGCGCTCTTGCTCCACTTCCCTCCCCCGTCACTCTCCTACTTCTCACTTACACCGCACGATACCATGTGTGCATCAACATCGTATAGAACCAGATGCCTTTCGCACTGTTACATTTGCACGTCAACGGCATTAGCGTGTCCGTTGCTTCGATGTCGAGTTTGGTGCAAAAGCTCTGAACGGTCCTCTGAAAAATGCAATCCCGAATTGAATGGGCCGAGTACGTGCCATAAATATCCCCGGCTTATCGCTCAATTAGTCGAGGAACCACAAAACTTATCTGCCCTCTCACGCGATATATTCAACCTCCGTACACAGGCGATAAAGTATTCTACAATCTACGATCGCTTTCATAAATTGTTTCAAGGATCAAAACATTTTATCCAGACCAGATACGTCATTTTGCTTTTTGTTATGAAATCGGTCGAGGTCGCAGCGAGGTTTAGAATATTTGGCCCCCGCGAGTTACACGCAAATAAGACCTCGTGGTGGCTCGTTTATAATTCTGTCCAGAGCAATACATTAACGCAAAGCCACTTACAACTACGGAAGTATATTTATTTTTGCGTGTTGGTCAACGTGACCGTGAATTTTTCAGTTATGCTCTAGAAATACAAACAAATTTACTATGTGTTCTTGAATTCAAATGACACCATTTGACCCGGTCAAAGAAAGTAAATAGGCTTAACCTGTACGAATATTCACTACTCATATAGAGTTTAGTTACATTATGTATTTGTCTAATTCGATATTAAATAATAAATATTACAAGAAATTTATTTTTTTGTTTTTGTTTTTTATTTGTTGCTATTAAGTTAGCAACAAATTTTAGGATAAGTTTAATGTTAAACTGAAAGTTGTATAATCTTACAACTGTAACTAAATTGGTGTAATTTCAAGGTAACTAATGTAACTTTAACTTTTAACTTAAAACTTGTTTACATTATAGGATATAATATGAAAATATTAAAGTAAGTATTTAGTATTTATTGACCACTGTTGACTTAATTTTAAACACTAACGTTGATCAACAATTAATGCTTATTAATGGTATACTATCGACACTTTTGTAACATTCTTTAGTAAAGATGGACCATTGTCTGGAAGGAACGTAGTTCGATCTATTAGTAATAAAAACGCATTCTGACTGAATTCGCGAGTTGTTTGTCATCGGGTGAAATAATTTACGTGACGCATAAACCGCCAGTTCAATGGGTTGTAATTATCAGGCCATACAGGGCCGCGTCGTTGTGAAACTGGACGATCATCATTCTAACGCTTCATTTTCATTCTGATTGCAATATTCAGCCACAATTCATTCTTAATGAAATGAAATATTTCAACCTTAACGACCCTCGTTATAACACTAATTCAAATATTGGATTGAATGAACCAATCAATTCGGAATTAAAGCTGCGAAAATCTACGAACAATTCACGTCAATCAGATTATCGGAATTTGTCTATGCACGTCATACGTCCTCGTTATATCCATAATGACTTAAGGCTGCGGACGCGCAATTAAGCTCGCGTGAAACTTTTGCACCAGCAAACGCTACCCGTGTCAAATTAACTGCCCAGCTTCATGCAGAGCGTCCGGTATTATTTATCGGTTGACTTATCCCCTTCTTATTTGACCTGGTGCAAGAAAGACGACCAGACTGTGCGCGCTTGATTGGCTGACCTGGCATTAAGCCGTGCGTTGATTGGTTCGCAAACAAAAGGTACAACTTTGTCTCACAGACAGCCACTATGGCTAGAGATGGAATATCTTATTAGTTGAACAATGGACAATCAGAATATCTTGTAACCATTGCTCTGCTCGAAATCGTTACTCGACAAGTATTCGTAATAGCGCTGATATTATTAAGTGTTATTACAGAAAATAATTTCAAATCAAAAAATGAACTATTTATTATTAACAACATCGTTTTAATTGCTAAGAAACCAAGAAATATGACAATCATGTATATTAAGTAAATGAAATACGAAATACAAATTTTGACTACGTAACTACGTTTCAATAGTAAAGAATAAAATGGATAAAATATTTGGAAGTAAAAGGGAATTTAGTAGCAGGTGAATGTAAAAATTGCAAACAATATCAAACAGTTTACTTATCCTATAAGAAATTGTTTTGAGTTCATAGGGCAGCACCCTTGCTGTGAGATAAATCTATCCCGCTGAGAACATGGACATACGATAAAACAGAGCTGATGTTGGATTTAGAGCAGTAAAAGAATTGTGCTAACCGCAGACAATTTCGGTGAAACCTTACAACACGGTCACGGAAGTGATCGCATCAAAAATTGATTTTTAAATGGCATTCTTTGCAACCCATTAATGCACATTCTTTCCATTACACTGTTACTTAGTTTGTCAATTTAAATATTTATTCCACTTTAAAAATATCCTCTTACATTCGATAAATGTACAATCTAGGCACTAACTCAAGATGGACACCATACGGAATTGAATTCTGACGGATTTCTAATTAATATTGCAATATAATAAATTAAAACATTAAAATCAAGTAAAATTGTCATCGTATTTATAATACACATTTGTTAATCTTTAAATTTCATACTAACCTATGCAATATATGCATTTTTTAGATTGTTTTATGACTAGGTAAACTGGATATCTAAAGAAATAATAATGAAGGAACATTTTCATTCTCATTTCTTCAAATATGATATATATATATATAAAATTTTAAAAATATACAAATATGTTTTCAATCTGATTTTGTTATAAATTAAAGAAATTCTTGTTCAAAACTTTACTTCGATGCAAATAAAACAATTTTCATGATTGAAAAGTTTTCGTATTGAATTTAATGTTTTATTCATCGTCATATTGAAAAATAGACTAAATTTTCATCAATTTTTTATCACGTCGGTGAGTAGATGAAAATTCATGTTGGTTAAATTTAAATTGACGTTCTTTTACCTAAATAAAAATATCAAGCTGCGAATTGGCGGAGTGTTGGTCTATGATTTATTAATTCGATTAAACCTTATGAGTAGAACGCGAATTTAATCTCAGTTGCAAAAGCTTAAGCAACTGTTTTATATAGTACTCTTTCTCACGCGAACCATCATGAGTATTTTCTGAATATTGTCGTGTCTTATTATTATAAATGTTTCTAATGTAATTATGTGATATAAATAATATCATTAAATAAAATAACTTTTTAAAACTAACGTCTTTTAATTTGATCAATTAATTCAATTTAAATTTTAACTTTACTGTCGTTAATTTCGACATAAATCTGGTAAAAGCGTACATTGTAATTTATCCCTTGATACAAGTGATGGAGCCATTTATGAGAGCAGTTCGTTCAAAAGCACGTTATTATTATTTTTGCCTGGATGATTGCAGTATTCAAAATAAAACATACCTTTGCACGCGCGTATCGTTACTTTTATTACGCTCATTCAAAGTATTTAAGCTGCCTTGCGAAATGCAAATTCCACTAAACGCCTGCTGTCATCGCCGCATGTTGACATTTTCTTTTCGTGAAGGAATTACGTTTAACGACTGGCGCGGCTTGTTCCTATTAAAATTATGAATAAGATTATTACACCCTTGTATATTGGATCAATTACGATAACGTCCGTTTTATATTACAGACAATATTCCACTTAAAAAGGGATCTCTTAGGGTGAGAAGATGGTCGATCTAAGAGCAGCGAATAAAAAAATTGATTGAAATCTATTATGCAGGTACAAATTATAAAAATTGAATAAATCATATTTTGAATTCAGTATTAAAAGAGGTTTAATTTTTCAGAGTATATAAACGATAAAAAACAAATTATTATCATCATCATATTTATTTATAAAAATAATAATTCTTATTTAATTGACAGTTGTTAAGTTCATAGATAATAATGTAATTTATTTTTTATTTTGTTTAAAAATTGTATAATGTTAAGATTGTAGATTATAAAATGTATTTTATGCATTTGATATTTGGTAGCAATGTTGTGTTGAATAATTAAACAAAAAAGTATAATTTAGGTTAAATTTTATTAGCACATGTTAATATTTTACTGATAGCTGTCTGGAGAATAAACAGATTGTTCCTTTTGATAATATTGGTATTTGATTTTGGTATGCAAGGTAAAAAATGAGACTTTTACTTTTATAAACTTCGAATTTTTTTCTTTCAAATCCTATATTATAAATTTGACAATGTAGTATTATATTTGTACGTTATTTTGAAAAATTATTTTTTCGAAAAATGCTTTGCCTTTTTGCAAACCCTAATAAAATTTACAAAAAAGTCATAAAATTGTTCTAGCAATGAAAATCAATAATATAATCCTTTTATTTTGATTGGTTTTCTTGATTTCAATAAAATTTTGCACAGTGACAGACTTTTGAGGTTCATAAAAGATTCTTATTTTACATTAAACAAACTATTAAATTACTAATAAATTATTCTAATTTGGTATTCTTTCACCGGCTCATTTAAAATTAGATTTTTAAAAATTTAAATTAAGATTTCTAAGGTTTACTCGAATAATGAAATGTTGTATACTTTTCCTTTTTACTTTCAATGATATGTTGTACAGGATTTTATAGCGATATACAATGTCTTAACTTATTTGTTTTTGGATTTCAATATAATGCTTTAATTCACATATCCAAAATCATTTATTAAAAGAAGTAGGTTGCAGCGAATGGACAAAACAACATTCTTTTCATTAAATTCCCTCATTCGAACATTACTATAGTACAACGACAAAATCAAAAAGCCAATTGAAAGTCGTCACAGTATCTACCCAATTTGTTTTCCGGTCGTAAAATTAGCATTGGCGTTGTCAACACCGAGAGTTGTCATGAGCAAAAAAGCCACCCTTGACGAAGAAGCTGATCAATTTGTCGGGACAATCAGGAAGACTCTCGATATCTAATCGTGGCAGTCAGTTTTAATGGATTATCAAGGATATAGTGCACCTTTTAACAACTTTCGATAAAAGGAGGAGGTGACTGTGTCTGTAGCTGAGTCGCACGCGATCATAAGATTTTCAATTTCCTCATTATTCTTACAAGTTGTCCCCCTTTTTCCCCCTTCTCAAGCGCTATCAAATTGCACGCAGATGGCGCTCCCTGCAGCTCACTCCATTCATTAACGTAACACGATTTATCAATTAGTGTAAAAGGTAGCGATAGATAAACGTTCTGATATGTCGGTTCTGCCACATATTGCCGACCTCCTCTTTTTCCGCCGCGCATCGTCGACCCTCCCTCTCCCACCACTTCCGTATAGGACAGCGCATATGAGCGAAGGGTTGCCAGGTTTCATTAATGGAAAAGTGAGATTTCGGATTTTAAGTGCGTTTCCGAGTCCGTCGCTTCGGCAACGTTACGTTAATAGCTCCTTCGGCTGACCATAATGGCCGATCGAAATTCATGGCCGCTGATGCGTACTACTCTGATCAGGATACGCGTGGGCTCGTTTGCTCCTCTCACTGTTTCGGTCCTACTCGTTCTCACGTTCTCTCGCTCACATATTCGCTGTAGTCCGATGTAGAGACACAATTTGGCAAGGACCGGTACAATTCCATTTCACGTTGCCGTATGTAAGTTCGCTAGACATTGACATCATTATTGAGGCTATCCATATCTTCGTTGTAGAATTGTACATTACGGGTTTAGCATTGTTCAAGTACTTTTTCCACTTCTTGCCTTGTACAACGTGTAACATTGATGGGTTTACGATTAAGAAATAAACAAAAGTATCAATGGTATCATACACGCATAGAAATAGGTTAGCAAATATTACTGAGAATACGAGTAATTGTGTGACAGTATCTGTTTTTTAGTAAAATTTAAGAATTTTTTGTAAAATTTGCACAAATTTGATGAATTTTTACGAAATTTTGATGAATTTTTACGAAATATTGATGAATTTTTACTAAGTTGCTCAGTAAATTTTAACCTTACCTATATTTCACGCTG